>JAOVVB010124658.1:0-12427 GCA_028570985.1 Heterobranchus longifilis | reverse complement strand
TGAAACAGGTGGGTTTTGAGTCTGGATTTGAAAAGGGGGAATGAATCGATATTTCTGAGTTCAGGTGGTAATGAGTTGTATATTACATGCTCAGAGAAAACTACTCCAGAAGTAAGGAGACGCAGTATAAAAGCCGAGAAGTCCGTTCAGGACGGACGGGAGAGGTGGTGGATCCAACAAACAGGACTTTGACCCAGGAGACCCGTGTCCCATAATGTTAACTTAACCGCTGATTAACGCTGATGACGTAACTTACATATGTTTTTCCTAAACTCACCACCTAGTTTTGTTGCCTGAAGTTAAGTTTTGTTTGAATTCACAAAACTGCGCTCATAGTGAAGCGTCACAGTTTGGCACGTAAAAAAGTGACATCAGGGGGTCGTGAAATGACATGAAAAGAGCATCCGTGCGTTACGAGTTTTGAATGAGAGCGGGGTGTAAAATTACACGCAGAAAGCTCGAAATGCGTTACATGACACGCAAAACATGGCGAAAAAGCGGCGTGCTGTTTATACGCTTCCCCATGAGATCAGGTTGCAGACATGTACCTTCCTGTGCATCATCTCTCTATCCATTTTCACTTCACCCTGTTGCTATTTGCTGATGCAGTTGAGCTAGTTTCCCCTCAGGGATCATTAAACATTCATCATATCGGAAGTACGAGGTGGAGGTGAAGTTGTTAAGTTGTTACTCGGGCTGAAGTCTTCACCACCTCACATACGGTTTGAAATAAGGTGGTTTAAGGTCCCAGGAAGTCTCAGGTGTTGTCTCAACGCAGGGAAACACTGCGGAGCGGGAGGCAGGGAAACGTGCTTTTCTTTCAGATGATACCATATAGATGGTTGGCTGATTTTGACCAACTTTAAATGGGATTTCACGGTATTCATACAATATGTATTTATATCACCAGGCCAGCAGCAGCTCAGTGGCAGGTGCAGGTGCAGGTTTGGATTTGGTACGAACAGTCAGTTCATGTTCTCAAAACAAAATAGAAAACAGATTTCATTTCGATGAGATAAAGTAATGCAGTTGCTTGTTGTTGTCCTCTCAGGGTTTTTTTTCTTTCAATGTAAACTTGACCTGTTTTCATAAATAAGATTACAATTTTAGCTCACATTTAGTAACATATTACATTACTTAATGACTTTCAGATATAATGATGATATTTAAAAGTGGTGTATGTACTGATAGCAGCCGCTGTGCATAATGAAGATATTCATCAGCTACAGCTGACTGTGTTTCCCAGCGACAGTTGGACAATGGAATTGGCAGTTGCCTAAAAATTATTTCACGTTTTGCTGGTTCGTAGGTTCTTATGGAAATTGCCTTCTTTCTAATTAACATTTGAGGTAGCATTTCATTTGGTGTGAGAGGGTTCTGTGTCGAAGGGCATCGCTTGTTGAGTTCAGTACAAGACTTAATAATTCAGGCTGGTCTCTTTCCCTTTTGATAGTATTACATGCAGGACTTTCACCCAGGAGACCAGAAGTCGAGTGTGTGTGTATCACGCAAATGACACATATTTAAACCAGAAGTAGGAAGAAGGGATTTTTATGCCAATCCATGTGTTTTTTTTCTAACCATACCAAGTGGTTTTGTTGCCTAAACCTACTGAATTAGTCCCGTTTCACAACGTTAATCGCGACATTAATGACGCGTCTATAACACGACTGGAGCATGTATTTAAACCAGAAGACATGTTTGTATATATTATACTAACTGCTGTGCAGTACTTTTTGTATGGTATTATATAAACAGTTTATGAGAATGCATTAAACATTGTGGCATCTGCAAGTTGACGTGTATTTCATATGAATAAAATTAAGCTTTTTGTTAAAGCAGGTACATCAGATCTAATCAGAACAACTGATTATCATTAGAAAATATATTAGTGACATTCTGACCTACAACAGTCCTGCCAGAAGTCGTCTTTATTCTCCAAACTGTGCAGCTCTCATACAGAACGTACTGTTTACATATTCCTACTATAATAGTATTTAATTATTTATATTTGGAGTTAATCACGCCATCTGTCTTTGGAGCTTTCTTGTACATATGCTCTTTGCTTTTGTTGTTGTTTTATTTTGTTTTGTGTATACTTTTTTTGTTTTGTGTTGTTTCTTGTCGTGCACTGTGACATCGAGACAAATTCCTTGTACGTGAAAACGACTTGGCAATAAAAGTTATTCTGATTCTGATTCTGATCTTTGCCTTCACTCACATCCAAAGGATTAGTAGCCATGTGTACTGGGAAAACTAAAAGTCATTCAACTTCTTTTAAAATGAATAATTCCACTTTCTCCCGCTCCCCCTCAGAGCAGCATGGACCGTGCACAACCGCTCTGTTCCTTTTTAGCATGCTGTCCCTGCAGGGAGAGGAAGCTGCAGGTGTAGAGATGTTTAAATCTCTAATCTCTCACAGTGACTGACTTCTTCACTGTGACTAAATCTGTGAAATTAGAACACTCTGTTGCTTTGGGTTACTCGGTAGATAAGAGTACAGTCTGGCTGATGTTGATTAAAACAGCCTAGAAAAACTTTGGAGACATTCCTTATTTAGAAACTACTTTGCATTCCCTATACAACAAAAAAATGTTTTATGGCTAGAAAGATTTAAGCTTCGAATTTTAAGCAGTGAAAGTTTTCGCTGTGATTTCAAAAATTATCTACGCTTTCCTTGCAGCAACAGACACATCAGCTCCCAGTCTCCCTGTGGGGCAGCCACCTGTTCTGGTGTTTCTCTGCACCTATAGACTCTCTGGTGCTGCAGGTGTCCTCGCATTTTGTTTTCCTGTGCCCCAGCATCACGTTTTTTTTGTTTGCTTACTATTCATGTCTCGTTGATATCTATGCTTGATAATAAAATAAGACTGAGTGAAACTTGAGGCCCAGGCCTCTCGCATCATTGTTTGCTCAACATCCAGCGACTATCAGACATAATCAAAGCCTGATAAGTCAAGCCAATACCATTAGCAGGCCTGTTTCACAGTTTGGTTTTGAGATGAACTGTGGCAATGAGCTTTGACAGGATTGATGGAGCGTGCAGACAGGAGTGACATAATGTTACACACACACAACACACAACACACACACACACACACACAAAACCGTGTCACTTTGTACTCGGATATAAATTGTTGCGGGGAGTCAAACGTGCTGTGACAGTGAGACATTTGAGAGCTGTTTATACCACAGATTTAAACAACACACACAGGATGGTGATAAGAGTGTCGTTCACAGAAACAATAAGGAACATGGGGCCCCGGCCCCGTCCATTTCTGTCCTCTAGGTCAGCCAGTTTACAGAAAATATGATGCTTGGATGACTTTTCTATGAATGTTGCGGATTAGAAGCATATCAACTTTTTTTTAACAATCAGAATCACCAAATATGTTTGCAACAACTGTAAACTAATGTATGGCAAGCAGGTGTTCTGTACAGAGAGACTGACAGACGTGACACTTCTCTCATGCCTTTTCAGCCCACTATCCCGAGAAATTACATCCGTATTCCATCACAGTTTTCCTCCAGTGCTAACAATGCCGTTGCTGAAACCTCACTCTGTCCCGAACTTTAAAGTTGAGCTGAAATGAAAAATGCATTTTCAGCCCTTTTAGATCACATCTCTGGTCATGTTGTGCTCCTATTTAACAATGTATGCAAAAAAAAGACACAATTTGCATTTATTTGCATTTTTATATAAAAAAACTATAAAAATCCATTATTTCTTTCTTCCTGTAAAACAAGACATGACGCGTGACTACGTCACCATGGGAACTAAAGGCACTCTGACTTTCAGCTCGACTTTAATGAAGTGTTTTAACCATAGTTTATTTACCATGACCAACAATAACCAATGCCACAGCCGATTTTGCCTTGCACAGTTATTGCGTTAGCGACAGACTGTAAAATAAGGACATAGTGTCCCTGGTCTCAGGTTTCTGAAGAGCACGTGTGAAGCTCAGTGTGGGTGGCTCCGGTCGTCGCCATCTTGGCAGTGCATGACGCCGCCTAACTCCCAGCTAATCCAAAAATGGGCAAAGAGGTGGAGTGTGGATGGAGCTGAGGCGAGCCAAATTAAACCTACAGTCTATGCTAGCCACCTGTGATGGCACCCGACTGTCACACAAAGTGGCCATGCCCTTAATTATACATAACTTTAATGAATATAAGCCTGAATATAATTTAAATGGGTGAGTTATAAAAGAATGAATCCCCAGTTCAGTTGTCATGAACAGGGGAATTAACTATAGAGACTAAAACCGTACCAGGCTGTAAACATGTTTATTTCTGCTGTACAGCTGGGCATTTTAACATGGGGGTCTATGGGGATTGAGTGGCTTTTGGAGGGGCCATTCGAGGAACTGGAGTTTTTGGGACTTGCATGTTGGCTTCATTTTTCAGCCCCAGAGGTCTCGCTTGGTTAGCAAGAATTGGAAAAAAAAAAACATGGAAATTGGACACAAAAAAATCTAATTTAAAAATCGTCTTTTAATGTAATGCAGGGTTTTATCAAATGGTCCAGTGTTGCTGTTCTTGTCTGTTCCTTATCCTTTGGTGTAAAAAAAATGATCACAGCCTGGTTAAGATGGTAAACATAAACCTGTGCAAAGTCTCCCACTGCAATAAAAAAAAGATTAAGGTAACACATATTCTACTCTTATTGATAAAGTTCTACTCAGACCTGATAACCCCTCTAAAACTTTGCAGGAGCGGTGGAGTATCAGAGCAGTGATACATGTATTGACATGACACAATCTAGCCCTCAAGGTTCACATTTCATCAGACCAGTTTTCAGGTTCATTTTTCTTTTTTTTCTTTTGCAGTCGCTGCCATGCGGTGGCAAACGAATGGGCCCCGATTCAGACTGAGTCAGATTAATATGGCACATACTCATACCATCTGCAAATGTAGTGACAAAATCATATGGAGACCTTCAAAAACACACAAATGCAAAATAAGCCTTTGAGCATATGTGAAAATAAGGACTGGCATGTTGTGGGAATGAAACATGATGTGACAGGAGGGGCATGAAAGATATGTTTATACCCCACCACATACACACGAAACACACACACACACACACACGGTCTACTGCTTGTTTTACAGTACCTTCGGCAGCTGTCTTTTCTAATCTATCGACTGAGCAGATGAACTGATCTGTCAGGTCTGTGCTTGGCTCAGGCGATGGTCACACAAAGGGCTGCCAGGTTTTTGGAAGCACGATCACAAAGCTCTAAGTTTTGGTGTGTTTACGGTTTCACTTCATTAGGCATTTGTCAAATGGTGGGGAAAAAATATGTTTTGCAGCTAAAGTTATTTTAGAAACATCTTCTTAACATTGTTTAACCTCCCAAAATATGAACCAATGAGCACTGCCTTAGCTGTAGGCCAGTTGTGGCTTCAACTAATAGGAAATCAGTGCAGTTAGACTTCATAGAAGAGCAACAACATTGCATAGCCTCAAAACGCTGTCACAAAGACATACATTTGCCTACATGGGGAGCCATCCAGTGTAACATGGATGTTTTTATCTGTATATGATATACAGTACACATACAAACTGAATATTTATATTCATGTTTTTCAAAAAAAGCTTACAATGGATTATGTCCCGACACATTCAAGTTGTTAAAAATGTTATGAAAGCAAACTAACAGTGAGACAAATTATTTTGTCCATGCACAGTGTGTGTATCTGCATAGTTCTACCTGAGTGTTGCTGGTGTGTATGCACATCTACATCTATGTGCATGCATTAGGTGGCTGGTGGAGCACACTTCTCCATCACACTGCCCTTGACACTACCTCTCCCCACATGACCCCTGCCCAGGCTCCCCGAGGTGATGTCGCTCCAGCGTCAGACCTGTCTAGTCGAGAAAACTGGATCTCTCTCTCCCCACAGGGCTGAAGGCTCATGGTTGCGTGCCTTAGATATCTCCTCCGCTGGCTGTCCACTCCCTCCAGGTCTCAGTGACTCACCCAAGCACACAGCTGAGTCACTCCCATAGGGGGAGCACAGACAAGACACTGGCACCAACATACTGAAAAAGTATAGTTTGAATATAGGGTTTGAAAGATGACATTCACTTCAAATTACATTTTTGAGAGGATAAACTATTATATTTGGTGTCAACAGAACACTAGGGACACAAACGACTTGTCTGGTACGGGTCGGTGGGTGAGCCTCCGTCTGGTAAGCATCGCCTCCAGAAATTCCCTCTAGGGCAGGGGTCTCAGACTCAAATTGGCTTTGGGCCACTGCTGGTATTGTCATCTCTTAGGAGGGCCACTTCACTGTTCAAGTACAAGAAAGTGCACTATTCAAAAAATTTACTTTTTTTTAATTTCCATTACTAACATATTTCCTTCATACTTAACAAAAAGAAATGGGCTCCTTTTACCTTTGCCCAAACTAAATAAATATTTTTAATAGAGGGTTTTTATTTAAAATCAATGTATGGGAACATTTAAATTGGTATGGAACAACTAAAAAAAAAAATTAAATCAAATAATTTTGCAGGCTGGATTGTATTGTATTTTTGACATTGTGTCGCAGGGCGAGGGAGGGGGGCATGACCCAGCCACAGTGCAGTGTTATTAATGTTACGTGCATCCGTTCACTATATTTACCTTCAATAAATCACCTGAAAATGACACCAGGCTGCAACCACCTCTACACACATCAGACTGGTCAGTTATAACACAACTAATTTCTCTGTTCTCGGCTGAGATGGACAGCATAGAGATGCACGTGTTTCAGTGTTTACACTATAAATTAGCCTAGCGGCTAGCATATATATTTTTTTATTTACCTTGCATGAAAGCTGGATTATCGCACGAATCCTGAATTCTAATGACGGCTGCTCAGATGGTACTGTGAAACAACCATATGACGGCATTACGTATTTTTAGCTAGAGGCTTAATCCCAACAGAACACCACATCAAATTTCAGCATACTTTTTTTTTTTTTTTTCAACTTAACTTTGTTGGATCAGAGTTTATATTGGTAGCGAGAGCAACAAGTTAGCGAACTGCCAAGTCGTCACTGCACCATTCTCTCTGCACTGCACCGGGTTTGTAAAGGAGAGCAAGACAAAACACAGTAAATACTCTCACACTGAGCTGAAATGGAAACACTGCGCTATAATCTGAATCCCAAAATTCTAAATATCTATCCAACGAACGAATATCCAAATAGTGGAATATTTGGGTCCAACTCCAAACTCCTTACAGATGACCGAGCCTCTAACCCACCTCTATAGGGAATCTAATTTCAACCATCGGCCAACAGTGCTCAGCCAGGGGCATAACCAACACAAGAAAAGGAGAGAGTGCAGCCCCTAACCTTTTCCAGAGGGAAAATGATTAGACAACTACACACACTGCTGGCAATCATGCACACATGGATATATGGTCAATTCATGCAGTACATTAGCTTAGACAAACATGCACACACTAACATTTGGCAATTTGTGGATTTCCTAATGAGCACCACATAGTGAACGATCACCCTTTGAGGTTGTCTGTTCTGTCATCTATGCCTGCACACTCCATATACAGTACCATGGATAAAACACACACGCTATATGCAAACACCCTCATGCACACACACACACAAACTGTAGACGAAGCACTGTTGCATGCCTAGAAGTATCATCCATGTGATGTCTAAATGTAGACTGGCATCTTCCAGGAATTTCCTGTCCTGCAATTTGGCCTGACAGGGAGAGAGATGAGGGGGAAGGCATCTGGAACATTGGCTCCTTATATAACAGCTGGATAGTCGACCACGGCAAAGCTACCACTGAGCCACTGTTCCACCTTACAGCAAGGTGTGCATCTTCTCCCAGTGTATGCTTTGGTTTTCTCTGGTTGCTCTTTCTTGTCCTGGTCCTAAAACATGCAGGTTATGCCTACCTAGTCTGGCAGGCTTACAGGCTTACAGGGCCTACATAATGCACTTCCTTTCTGTGAAATCTCCCTGGAGAAAGACAGAAAGTCTGTGTTCCCATTCTCAAAATCCCATCGCTACGGGAAACAACAACAACCTCTGAGCTATCAACCTACACACTGAAAATTGAAAAATTGAGATCTGAAAAGAATATGTTTACAACATTTCAGTGTAAATGTTCCACCAAAACAAGTTCCCTCCCGACACTATCTTGCAGAAGCCACTCTTACACATCAACCCCCAAATTTAGCCATATTAATTTCTCCATTCCACAGCACAAACACCCACTTACTCAGTGGTGGGCCTTACAGTAATATTATGTCAAAAATATTTAGACACCAAAAAGCATTAAACCCCTTGCTAGCATATAGTGCATCTACCGGTATGTGTTGGGTTGTAACGTTAGAGATTATTGGATGTAGCACACATAGGTTTTCAGATGCACACCCCCAGTTTTTTGTCTGGCTACACTAGCGCCGCCACAACTCTCATGATTTTATTATGACATTGGAAATTTGTCCATAGGCAGTGAAATCACTTGAAAAAGTTGTTTGGTGTAGGGCCAGCATTAGGTGAAGTTGAAACTCTAAATTGAGAATAAGTCGATCTATATGTTTCAGTCCTGTGATCGACTGGCAGCCTGTCGATAATGTACTGTGCCTCTCGCCCCAATGCATGCTGGGATAGGCTTCGACAACCTCACAACCCTGAAGAGCATAAACAGTATAGAAAATGGATGAATAGATGGATCTTTTCATTGGACTTAGGTTATGGTATGCATCAGCTACGGTTAAGATTACCATGAAATTCAAGGGAATGAATATAAATCAAAGCAATATCCCTGTGTGTGTGTGTGCTTGGGTACATATGTGCATGTGTTTGTGCATCTTTCTGTCTGCTATCCATACGACTTTCGTGCCTGACTGTCTGTCACAGAATTTACAAAAAGAAAAATCTGAATGATGAGACAACATCACCAAGGTCAACGAATCACTTGCGATGTCCTACTCATTCAAATAGCATTATCTTGAACCCACCGCCACAGTCATGAGTGAAAAATGTTGTCAGCTGTCTGATATAATCATTTATAAATATAAATGCCACAGCGGATGTTAGGTATGAGCACAGACATTGAATTCAAATGCTTGTCTGTGTCAAGTCAGAGGATAAATCACGGGCATTGACAAAAGGTCAGGGGGTTTAAGGAGCTTTTTATTTAATTATTTACCCTCAACCTAAAAATAAATCCAGTCCTTGGGCGTTGGATGGCCTTTAGGAGTATGCTCAGGAAGGCGGCATTGATTGATGAGATTCCTCTAGATGCAAATGTGAAGTTAATCAGATTGGCTTTGATTATTTTCTTAATTTTCTTCTCTCTTGTTATACTGTATGCTTTGCATTCATAGAGTCAAAAGGCATGACCTTCTCTTGAATATTTAGAAGACCCAAGTGGCAAGAAACATAGAAATAAACAATGACGACTGATTAAAAACTATGAATGTATGGTGCAGTTTAGAGGTAGACCTGAGCTGCTTTGCACCTGATGAACCTTTTAAAAGAAGAACTCTGCAGAGTGCCTGGCAGATGGAAATACCAACTGTTATATTGAGGCTATTCAAACAATGTACACAGCAAGCATTACACAACTCTAAAACAATCAGCTATGACTCAAGCATGACTTCATTTAATTGAATAACATCAGTGCTCTACAGTTTGCCCATATGCTGTTTGTTTCTGATGCGAATGTGCAGAATGAAAAAGCCACAGAAGCGTGCAAACAGGGTTTGGGTTTTGAACTTTGAACTTTCTCAAACAGCTGTTCCCACAGCTGCATGAGGTTGGATTAGATTGCATTGACATTATTATCTTCATCAGTGGAAGGTTGTCTTTCCAAATTCCCACCGAGTTGGACAATACAGTCAGATAAACAATAAACGAAACGGAGAAAACAACAAACTAACCCATCTCTATCAAGCATCGTCTCCTCCTGCAATCAACCATGGTAACAAAAGAAATCTGAGTTATGACAAAATATAGCCTGAGAGCAAGCACAGAAATGAAAGAGTAAAAGAGAAGACAACTAAAACAAAAAAAGTTTGATGAAAATTGAATGAGCCAGCTGTTAAAGCGTGTTTTGTCATGCACAACCAACAAGCATTAAACTTCAGCTCATATTTGCATTGCTTGAAACAACTGAAATGAATATAACAGGCAACATTATATAAGAGAGGATAACACAATTCTGCTGAAAGTCATAGAAAGTTGACTGAGCGCGCTTGCTCTTCTGCCAACTCTGTTTACATTCATCTAAGTCCACAGCCACACCTGGAAGCTGCCAGTACAGACAGAGTTTTCCACTGTTGATGAACAGCTCAGCTGGAGTACTTTGGGGTTTTGTGCTCCACTCAAGGGCAAACAGCAGAGGGGAGGGTGTTTCATTTCAGCAACCCATATTTTTCCAGGCAATCCATAATTTTGCAATGGCACATTTAACATCCACAAGGTCATTTCTCTGACTACATGTGAAACATTGACTTAACTTGTAAAACAGCGAGATAATCCGAGCTGATGACATAACCAAACGCTGAAATGTTCAGCAGCAGAAATTAAGTAGGAAGGAAGTAACTTCCCGCCTGTTAGAAAGAAACATACTGTATTACATTTCTATGTGGGAGAAAGCTTGTTGCCAGGGGCGTTTCTATGGGTGGCGTGGGGTGGCCCTGGCCACCCCTGAAATCTGATTGGCCACCCCAGGTGCCACGACCGACATTACTGTCTTTAAGAGGCTGTAGCGGACAAGCAAGAGTGAAGATATTGGTATCATATGAAACTAGGACGCCTAAGTAGTAGTGGGAGAAGTGGAGACAGAGATGTAAATTATTAGTATTCCGATGTGTGTGCGCACAAACTTTACGCCACCCCTGCATAAGTCAGTGCCAAACTTGGGCCACTCCAGTCAAAAAAGTCTGGAAATGCCACTGAGTTTTGCTTAGTGTTTATAGCAATAAGGCTTCATATTTATATTATTTCTCATTCCCTCCTGGCAGCTGAGAAGTACAACCACCAAGTGTTTACTGTTGCACTTCTACCGTTTACAGTTAAATCCCTGGACGCTGGAGGTGGTGCAGCTTCAGAGTAAAGCTTAATTCATGCCTTTGGCGTCCGCGAGTGCGCAAGGGTCCGCGAGGGTTGCGTGACGTAAATGTCATCTTCGCTCAGATTCACTTTGCGGAGGGTCCAAAAGAGTGAGCGTGCGGCCTACTGCGCATGCTCCCGTTGCTCCACACTCCGAGTGAGGTGGTGGCTTATGTACCGGTACACGCCGCTAGCTGGTTTACCAAGAAGAAGAAGAAAAGTAAAAGAAAAAAAGACAATCATAACAAAAAGGAGATCCACTGTTACCCACATGTATAAAGACCACCAACCACCATTAACTGGAATGAAGTGTGGTTGAATGAACCACGTGTGCGTCCGCATGACCGTTACCACGGACACAGAATTAGTAAAGTATGTCCGAGCCTTAAAAGTCCTTTACAGACTGACTGGCTGACACACAGAATTGAAATGTGCATGTGTGGCAGTTTCTAGGTAAGTTTTTCCAACTTAGAGTACCAACTGTGTATTTCCTAAATTTACAACCCATATAACAACTTAATTAAAAAAAAAATAAAAAAAAGAAACCTACAGTAGCAACAAATCAAGACACTTTTTGGCTGGACATCAGCCCCCAATTAAACTCAGTGAATCTGCAGTCCACCTTCTGGCTGTGGCTGGGGTTCAGCTGTTCAGCGAGGGGGAAAGAGTGGACAAATTAAATCAGGCATGTCCAAAGTCCGGCCCAGGGGCCAAATGCGGCCCTCAGACCGATTTTAAACGGTCCCTGGCTTGTCTCTGAAAATATACTATATGTGGCCCGCCACACAATATTGGTTAATCAAGCAAGTTCACTTTGCTTTTTTTTCCGTTCACCTTACAATAGCAGCACGATCATACAGTTTGTAGACAGCACAAGTAGGAACTACACATGCAGAACTACATACATGTGTTCATATGGCACTTGAAATAAAATCCTACAACTGTATTGTATGCGATTTATTTTAAATAACCCATATGACACAAGAAGCAGCTGGCCCCTAGGTATTTTCACAGTATCTAATGTGGCCCCCAGGAATTTTCACAGTATCTAATGTGGCCCTCAGGTATTTTCACAGTATCTAATGTGGCCCCCAGGTATTTTCACAGTATCTAATGTGGCCCCCAGGTATTTTCACAGTATCTAATGTGGCCCCAGGTATTTTCACAGTATCTAATGTGGCCCCCACGTATTTTCACAGTATCTAATGTGGCCCCCAGGTATTTTCACAGTATCTAATGTGGCCCCCAGGCATTTTCATATTATCTAATGTGGCCCCCAGGTATTTTCAGAATATCTAATGTGGCCCCCAGGTATTTTCACAGTATCTAATGTGGCCC
>JAOVVB010124648.1:0-12427 GCA_028570985.1 Heterobranchus longifilis | reverse complement strand
TACAAATATATACATTTAACTCAAATGAACTTTTCACTCATACCTGAATGTTAAGATTTTGTTTGATCAAAAAACATTTATTTATTTATTTATTTTTTTACTTTGAGGCTCTTTAGTGATTTTTAATTTCTTGACAACATCCTGCAGATTTCTCTTACCGGTTGTGCTTGATAAGCTGGGATGGAACTGACCACAAGAACACCACTCGCAGAGTTTGGAACCACAGTAATAGTGTTCAGCTATACAAAACATACACATAGATTCATAGTTAGACAATACACAATAATTATATTTGCACATGTTTACAATAGGTGTAACACCCCAAATTCTTCACTACAGTTACAATACTCTGATCATTCTTGATCTTAGATAAATATAGTTAATGCATAGTTAACGTCACATTAGCACTGGTCTTCAGATCCTGACTGAAAATTTATTCAAATATGTGGAAAAATGTTAAAGCTTTGTGAAATGCAGGATGAAAGCCCTGAAGATGGCACTGGTATGTATGGCTTGCCGTGTGGTCTCCGTGTTTTTAGTCACTGTTTAATTTACAATGTCTCATTTCTACTGGTGTGCGATCAAACAACACTTCTTACAAAACGTTCTACTGTTGTCGGACTTTATAAGCACAATCTGGGAGGCAACCAACACCCTTTACTCTAGCAAACACATTGGTGAACTTCCGCCACTATGATGGAGTGCATGGAGTGCAAACAACCCCATATGTTTGCACTCCATCCTGAGTCAAATGCTGTAGGCGCCAAGGAAAACTGGGAGGTTTATCGGTAAGATTCAAGGCTCACACTCATCACCAGTTTCTTATTTCTGGTCTCTTACCCAAAGGTCATTATATTACACGTCGCTCACTGCAACCCATCTATCAATGTGTTGTGCATTGCATTTATCTCAGGTAACAGTTTCCCTGTTGCTGCAGCAGATGATTGAATTACCGGACCCTTCTTTCACTGAGACGCGTGTCGGATTCCGAGGACGACTCAATAATTTGGAACAGCTGAACAAGGAAGAACAGTAAACAGTGAAGTTTATTTTAGTTTTGAACTCCAGTTATTTCATATGGACCTAAAACATCCCATTCTATTTGTTGTGATTTACCATTCATCAGAGTTTAACAAAGATTTTATTACTGGCTGTGTTTCTGCCCAAAGTTGACACTCTGGATCAAATTTTATCATACAAATTGCATTTATATTATGTTCAGATATGTGATGCTTATTTTTCTGATCATAACCCTGTTAAGTTTGGTATTAACATAATGGAGAAAAAGAAATTACAGGCGTCCTTTAAGATTTTTAAAGAATGCCTGTCAGAATATCAGAACACTGTCAAGACTAAATATTTTTTTCTGATTTGATTAAAAACAACCACCACAGACCAACAGTTTTATTTAAACCATTAAACACTGTTTTAAACCAACACAGAGACTACCAGTCATGATATTACTGAAAATACGAGAGAATCTTCAAACATTCATCAATGTCATTAGAGCACTTATTACACCACCTGCTCATGAGCAATCTATTCCCGCAGTGTGGTTAACTTTCCTAAACCCTGTTTCTCTCTCTCTCCTTTGCACAATACCGTTGTTTATTTGAAACCAACATATTGCCCCTTGGACATTGTTCCAGCCTGACTCAAAATCTTTACTGTAATACAATTGGTCCTAGCATATTAACATAATAATTAATCTTAACTAACATTAAATAGTCTTTGAAATGGAATTGTTCCCGATGCTCTTAAACATGCTGCTGTTTAGCCTGTCCTGAAAAAGCCTAATCTTGACCCCTCAGATCTGACAAATTTCAGACTGATATCTGTGTTCGTTGTCCATAACATATCCCTGCCCATACCAGAACCCCACCGCCGCCATGGGCCACTCGATCCACAACACTGACATCAGCTGCCTTTTCTATCAAACATATTAGAGAAGGTTGTGTGAAGGTTTACAGCTCCAGATTTTTCTAATTAAAATTGCATTTTTTTGTATTATTATAGTCTGTTTTTAAAACACACCGCAGCACAGGAACAACACTTTTTCTATTGATCTTTTATTGACTTCTGATTCAGGGGATCCTGTTATATTAGTGCGTTTTTGTTTTTTGTTTGCACCAGGTTTAAATGTTTTCAGACCAACAGGACCTTTCCAGTAAGCCTAATGGATCTTCCTCTGAGTCTCCCCTATCTTGTGTGGTGCCACAGGGTTATATTCTGGGTCCCATCCTCCTTTTTAATATACTGTATATGCATATACATGCAAATGCATGGCCACGTCTGAGCTTTCATCCAGACCTTGGGGCAGAGAGGAGTAACTGGTCTGATGATCTGAGAGTTTTTGACAATGTATTCGTTGTAAAAGCTCAGAGATGTATTGAATTGTTAATTGTGTAAAACCATTTAAAAAGTAATAAAACAGTTACCATTATACCATATACTATTTAATAATTAATATTAGCTGCACCTACATTAGAAACTTTTAAATCCAGATTGAAAGTTCACTTCCATTTACTGATTTTACACCTGGTTGAGACATTTGTTTCCCTTGTTCCCATATTCTTTTTTGTTAATTATTTGACTTTTTAGCTCCACACCAGTTCCATCATAATAAAGAAACTCTCCTTAGACATATGTAAAACCTCAGAAAACTGTGACATTCATCTTAAAAACAAACAAATAATTAATAGATAAATAAACAGTATTTACAATAGGTTGATTGGGGCAGAAAGCTTTGCAAGTGAAGGCTGAAACTGTGATAGAGATGGCAAACTGGAGCACAGAGAAAACTATCAGAACTCCACTGATTCCTTTGCTCTGAAATATAGATTTACAGTATAAAAATACAGCTTTCAACTTTTTTTGTATTCAGATGTTTAGAAAATGCTTTCAATTTATTGACTATAAAATACTTAATATATTTTTGTTAACCTTTTATTACATTTTGTATTGGTCATTTTTTGGCCAATTCTTACCCTTGCCACATTTTACACTAAAATCATAATAAATTAGTAAATTATACCATTGTTGAGTAGTAATAGCTGCATCCATAATTGTAATTATAGTAGCTGCAAGAGTAAGGAGACGGGCCAAACACGAAATCCAGAGAAAGCATTATGATGGCGATTCCTGCAGCTATCGTGCTAAAAATATTCAGCCCCAGCGCTGCCTTCACCTGAGAAGATAATCAGAAAAGATTAACAAAAGATTTAACAAAAATGTTGTTCATCAATCATATTAGTGTGCATATGCTGCAATCTGTTAATGAATTTTCATTTTTATTAGTAAACCGGTTTTGTTTTATTGTTTCCTTTTATTTAAAAAGAAACCATAAAGTGATTTACACAGCAAATTGTGCAGAGGTGATGCAGAGAAATTTCACTATAAAGTGTATTGGATGTCTTTATTGAAATTACCCAGTTATTACTAAGATATTGCTAAATAATTTTACAGTTCTGAGGTTTTATTATAAATGACACATACCTGTAAATCCATAAGACCCCTGAAATGTATTTCCTCCAATTTATAAAATTTTCTCTGACTGGGCATGTGTGCTTTAACATCATTAGCATATAGTTAGCATGATGCTAACATGATTAGCATGTTGCTAGCATTATGTTGTTGTTGTTGGTGGTCTTTCGGCTGCTCCCGGCAAGGGGTCGCCACAGCGGAATATCCTATGCTAACTATATTATCTTGCTAGCATGTCGATAAGGTGATTATCATGTTGCTAGCATGACTCCATTGTGATTAGCATGATGCTAACACGATTAGCATGTTAAAAATATAAGATAAGATAAGATAAGATAAGATAAGTTATTCCTTTATTCGTCCCACAGTGGGGGCATTTCTACATTACAGCAGCAAAGAACAATTTGCAAACATAAAGTAGTGACAGTACCGTGTATAAATACAAAAAAAAAACATTATCAAAATTAAATATTTATACACAGTACAGTATATAAAAACCACAGATGTGTTAAATTTTATATCTCTACCAAAATCCTGCTCTACATTAGAATTAGAAGTTGGTCCCAATGTTAGAATGTTAAGTCTATGGGGGCAATTTACACCCCACCCCTTAGAAAAGTCACAAACGGTACCGGACTAGTTTGTAGACAAAGTTTGTATGTAAGAAGAATAAAATATAATAAAAAATATATAATAATAATAAGCCTGTGAGATAATACTAGTGTTTTGCTTTGCAAGCACCACTAATACTATTACTACTAAAAATAATAATAATAATAATAATAATAATAATTATGATGAATTAAAAAAAAATGCTTAAACACAAAAAAAGCAAATGCAATATAAAAACTTGGTACCATAATGGATTAACCCTCCTGTTGTGTTCATTTTTGGCTCACACTCATAATGTCCTAATCATAATCATAATGTCTTCGATCATTGTGGTGTGAAAAATTGCCATATCAATGTCCACATCCCATTAGCTGGATGCAGATTCGTTCCAGGATCTGTAGACACTACACAAAATCACAACACCCATATAGGCTTTAATATTCACCGGGCCTACCCCTTCCCTGGTGTTGCCATGAATCCTTCTCCCTTCCAGGTTTGTCATATTCATGATATGGCATATCAGGTTGTTGTTTGGTTCCATTTTTGAATGAAAGGAGAATACAACTTCATCTGGTTCTTCTTCTTCATCAGTGTCAGAGTCTTCCTCCTCAGGTTATACTTATGTGTCATCCTCAACCTCGGACTCTTCCTCCTCTAAACCCTCCTCACTGTCAACCTGGCTTCTCTCCTTTTGATCACTGTCATTGACAAATATAATTCTACAACTTCACGTGCAGTATATCTCTTGGCCATTGTGCTGCCAAAGACTTAACCTGTGATTAAGGCCTCAAAAAAGCTTTATATGACAGAGCTGCAAGAAAGTTGTATGATTGAAACAATGTTGAAGTTTTTTTTTTTTTTAACAGTTAAAATTATGTTGTCGATAGATTCCTGTCCATGTTGCCATGGACGTCAAAGGGCATAAGAAGTGTGATATGTGTGTGTCTCCTCAAAGACACCTGCGTGTTGAGGTGTGGGAAAGGAGTGTAGAAATGTGCTTGAACTCTGTTTTATATACTAATTGTAGCTTTACCTATTCTGATCCAATGTCTGGTCATTTTTGAGCGGGAACCCCATGGGTGTATACAAGTTTACTGCATTTTTTTAGAATCTTGTAAATCGGTCAGATTTGACCTGAACACAAAAGGAGGGTTAAATTCATAAGAATGTATGTTTTGTAACCACAGAGTTTTTGTGTCTCTTACATGAATACTAGTGGCTAACAGTTTGCAGGTGTGATAATTAGAATTCCAGTAATAATGCTTGTGTGTGGAAAAGTCTTTGTCTGCCATATTTGTAAGCTATGTGCTACTCGCTTCTGACAGTCTGTATGTATACATATAATACTGTACAGTGTTAGTTCAACACTATGGGCATTCCTTCAACAGCAAGAGTTGTGTTGTGCATCGATGTATAGTTAAATGTAATAAGTGGCTTCATGGGTGTAAAATTAAAATGTTGTTACAGTGGCAAGAAGAAGTATGTGACCCTTTTGGAATTTCATGGTTTTCTGCATTAATTTGTCATAAAATGTGATCTGAGTCGAGTATTGACAAATATAACGTGCCTGAAATAATAACACAAAAGATTCTAATCTTTCATGTCTTTATTGAGAACAACCTTAAAAACCTTATAGTGCCAATGAGAAAAGTATGTAAAACCTTCAGTTAATGGCCTCCAAAAAAAAAAAAAAAAAAAAAGATCATTGGAGTCAGATGTTGATATACCTGAAGTCTTGTTAAGTAAATGAGTTTGAAGTTGTGGACTAGAGCCACTTTTGACTGATAAAAAAAACAAAAACTTTTTGAGTTTGCTCCGCACAAGAAGAACACGATTATGAGAGCCAGGCCTCACCAAAAAGAGCTTTCAAAGGATCTATGATCAAGAATTGTTGATTTACATAAGGCTGAAAAGGGTTACAAAGTGATTTCAAAGACTTCATCTGTCCGCAGTTATTCAAATGGAGACACTTTGGGACTGTTTCTCTTCAAAAAAGAGGCTTGTGACATTTTTTTGTTGCAATGACCTGAAGAGCAACAAAGACTCATCAATGGGGTGATGAAATAACCCTGAGTGACAGCCAAAGATTTGAAGACATCGTTGGAACTGTCTAACATCTGTGTTCATGAGTCTACAGTACGTAAAACATTGAACAAGTGGGGTGTCCATGGCAGAAAACCACAAAAGAAGTAGCTACTTATTAAAAATAATATTGCTGCACACCTTAAGTCATCATGAAAAGATCATCTTAACAATAAAGTATGGTGGAGGAAACATCATGGCTGGCTTTGCTGCATCAGGACCTAGCTAACTTGAAGGGTCAGGCTAAAATTCCTCTTGGTGATGTGCAGGTCTTATACATACCATTATAAATGTTGAATGTGCGTGTTTAATAAACACATGAAAGCGTAATATTTTATAATTTCTATTATTATTTTTAGGCACATTATATTTGTCAGTACCCTTGACTTAGATCAAGATCAATGACATTTTTTGAAATTCCAAAAGGTTTACATACTTTTTCTTGCCACTGTATAATAATAATAATAATAATAATAATAATAATAATAATAATAATAATAATAATAATAATAATTGTGTGACCTTTTTTTGTCGAATGTAGAACTAGCTAAAGTAAGAAACAGGTCTATGTCTATTAAAGTAGAATTCCAGTGACTTGTTTTGAATTTGCTAACTGGTAATGTTTTAAAACAGAAATACAAATTCAAGTTAAAACAGTTTAGGAAATAAATAAAATAAAATAAAAAGTGACCTCAGGTGTTAATAAAAATATCTCAGAAAATAAATACAGAGAAATCTATATTATACTACTATATTATACTAGACAAACAGAAAAAAAAAAATCTATGTGTATTTTCATGCTGAAAGATTCTGTTGATGTTTACGTACCACACAGACATGAAGCTTGTTGCTCGCTGAAACAGCCAGAGACCCAGCGATGATGTGCTGTAAATGCAGAGTTTTGTTTTAAAGTAACACGATATATACTCAGTATATTTAGGTTTAAAAAAAGAAAAACAGGAGAAAACTTACAAACAGTGAGCCCCAAAAAACAACTCCACTGTATACGCTGGGGCTGCCAGCTAGGATCGCCAGTACGATACCAAACAATATCGTCAACACACCAATCATTATTTGGACAACCTGTGGTCAAAACACATTCTTTTTAAAATCCTTTTAATAAGTATGATTTTAAGTGTACTATTTATTTTTTTGCCTATTTCATTTATGTTTACACAAAGTATTTTTAGTGAAAAGAAATAAAAATCACATTTCTTTACAACAGTGAGACAAATGTTTTTTTTTTGTTTTTTGTTTTTATATTATGCCCATCACTATGAAATGAGTTACATAGATTTGATAACAATCCTTCATGTCCAGTAATACAACTTTTAAATATCACTGTGGACCAGGTACTCTTCCTGTGTGTGTGTGTGTGTGTGTGTGTGTGTGTGTGTGTGTGTGTGTGTGAGGGTGAGAGGAGGAGGGAAGGGGCATGCTGTCCAATGACACGCACACACACACACACACACATACACACACACACACACTAACGGAATCAGTGCAGGCTGACTGGGAGAGAGAGAGAAAAGTATCTTTAACCTCTCTAATGAAACTTGCTTTTGCTTTATGCGCGTACACAAACGTCTGTTATATTAAACACACATATACAAGAGGATGGTAGCATGGGATTATCCACAATTCTGCAGCGCAAGATAAAGAAAAAACATTAGCTCAGTTGTGATCATGTGACGCTCGGCTTCAAAATAAAAAGCGCATGCGTGCCACCTGATGCTCCATGATATTTGGTATTCATAAATCAAGGCACGCTCATTTTTCAAGTCAAAATTTAATAAAAATTGCGCAAACCAGGTTACTCGCAATCCGAGGTTCCACTGTATGTAACTTACTCCCAGCGCTTTGGGTTCTCCCTTCAGGAAGTTTTGTAGTTGACTTTGAGTCTGAGATGAATTTTGTTCTGCTGCAGCTGAAACTGTTAATGAAGGAACAACTTTGGTGACTATGGTGTAGCCATTTCCCACATTAGTGAGGGGTAGAGAAGCGCTGGTCATCTTTAAAGCACCTCTGGATTTGTAATCTGTGAACAACAAAAAAAAACTGTCAGGGTTTACTAGCAATATGTTGGTATAATGTGAGGAGAAATGGGAGTACAAAAGTACATAACTAAAATGTAGTTTTTAAGATTTTGAGCAGCTTCCAAAATATCCTGTGAGAAACACCATTTTTGACATTTTAAAGAGAAAACTATATACAAAGAAACAAAACTGTATACAAAGAAATAAAACTGTATACACATTTTATCCAACAAATAAACCAAAACAAAAAAAAAAACATCCAACAACAGTCCAAATCTGGTCTGGACCAGGACACCCCAAGCTATTCACTGACATTCAGTGATGATAATACAGAACAGGAAGAGACAAATACCCCTGAATTACCAACCAATCTAATAATCCTTTATTCACTACTTGTACCACTACTTCAGTGGATCATCAGTAGAATGAACAGATGAAGAACAGAAACATTATAAATCACTTCCTGTAAAATCTCCCTGAGGAAATGAAAATAGGTGAAAATAGGGTCAAACAAACCAAAAACCAAAAAAATGCCACAATTTTGTGGTAGTAAGAAGCCTTAAAACCAATCAGAATATCTAGGACAAACCACAATCAGTGGTTTACACAGAATAAGAAGGACTTCTAAAGAAGATTTCTCAACTCCCTGATAATCCCCAGGGAAATGTCAAACAAGCTAGTGTTTCTAGTTCTGCTAGTGAATACAATGATATGAGTCGCTCTGCCTTGAATGAATATACCTTGCCACTATCAAACATGTCCTCTATCTTCAAATAAAAAAAGATGAATTCACCTGTGATTGTCACGGTACGCCAGGTAACACCCACTTCTTGTGACAAGCCATGATCACCTGCAATCCCTTTCCATACTCCATTCCACTGCTTTCGTTTTTCCGCCTCATTCATTCATGCTCGAGCACACCTGCGCCTCATCTCATTCACCACTCTGCTCTATATAACTCTCCCTCAAACAGCCAATTCTCGCCAAATTATTGCATGCTCATAGCCCAGTGTCTTATGCCCTTTTTGCCCAAGTAAGATTTCTGGTTTTTCATGTTGTCAAACCTTTTTGCCCTCAAGGATTGCGTTTTTGCCTCTCAGAATAAACTTGTTTGCTACGCTGACTGATTTGGTATTACGAACAGATCTTTGAGCTTTGATCTTCTGCTCTTGCTTTCGACTACGGCTCTGTCTGAATCCCCAGGATTATTCTCATTTGGACTACAGGTGTGTGCTTTCTAATTCAGTTTGATCATCAGTGCCTCTGTTTACAACCCTGACTTCCTTTCGCGGCTGCTCTTATTCTGTGTGTTGGAAACTGCAAGCGCTCTGCACCTTTTGATCTCGAGCAGCCGCTCTCACCTTGTGCGTTGTATGCGCTCTGTACCTCGGATCTGCATAACATCTTCCCACAGCCGCTTCCAACCTGCTCTGCCGCCCATCTCTAACTGCATCTTGATTATTCCATATTTTGCTTAATTTCTCCTTTTTCTGTTTCCAGCACACTTCTCATTAAAAACATTAAACTCAGTCTGATCTGTTGTGTCTGCTTTTGGGTCCTCCAGCCTGCCCGACACAGACACCCTCCTGACAGTGATATTAAAACACTTGACTCAACCAAATCAGAACATTTATCCAAAAAAGAAATGTAAGTACAGGGGAACCTTGACTTACAAGCATAATTCGTCCCAGAAGTGGGCTCCTTCAAAACACTCGTAAACCAAATCTAATTTTCTCATAAGAAATAATAGAAACTCAAATAATTCATTCCACAGCCCCAAAAAATAAATACATAAAAATAATTAACACAAAATATAAAGTAAAAATAAAACAAATTAACCTGCAATTTACCTTTAAAAAATCCCGACAAATAAGTGTTTCTGTTTGTGAGAGAAAAACCGTTGGCTCAGTTGTGATCACGTGACGCTCGGCTTCAAAACAAGAAGCGCATGCGTGATACATGATACGTGGTACTCATAAACCAAGACTTGTTTGTTTTCCAAGTCGAAATTTATTAAAAATCTTTGCTCGTCTTGCGGGACACTTACGTTACTCGCCATCCTAGGTTTCACTGTATATTCTTAGAAAGAAAATCAATTGACTGCGGAGACACCAAGCACGCATATAAACAATGTGAAATCAATTTACAGACAGTTGAGAAGGCACGCTTTAATATCCTTGGGTCATTCGACTGGATGAAATGGCAGGGCAGTGAAATTGAAACCAGTATTTTATTTTATTTATTTATTTTTTTTTTTAAAGCGCACCCTTAAATAACCAGGAAAGGAAATGAAAACATATGTCACCTATGTAAGTGTGATGAGACTGTCCATCACATTGGCACTGCTCACTATTCACCAATAAAAGTTTTCTAATAGACATCTCAGTGATGTCAGATTGTAACATATGTTTTAAGGAAGACCATGAATTAGAGCATTATCATCAGCTACAAAACAAGTTTAAAAGATTCATGATGGGTGCTAGTGGGGTAAATGCTAAATCTATTAATGATTTATTAAAAACTTGTCCAACTATGTCATCTCTGCTCCATAAAAAATAAGTAGAGATATGCACATCATCCATCATCAGCAGAGATCGTCACTCTTCACCCTGACTACACCAACCCAAGATGTTCATCAAGAAGTATCTTTTTACTTTTACTTCAGGATCACGTCTCCTTTGAAAACCATCCTTTTATTTACTCTGAACATGAAATGTGAGGTAAATCTATAAAGCATCCATAATAACCCAATTTGCAAGGCATAACTACAAAAGAAAATCAGTTAAAAGCATTTACATGCCATCATCACACTTTAAAACAAACACTGATCTGGTTACATGCCTGTTATGAAAAGAAAAGCAGTTATTTTAGACAAGCCTTATTTTACCTCCTTAGCAGTCCAGTCTCTCTTTATCCCTGTTGGTGCTAATGATTGCTTTCCTTTCTCCCTCGCTCAGTGTATTATTAAATGACACACGCAAAACAGGAAAGCAAAAACATGGTTTTGCGACAGAGGTGATGTCTATACATTCCACATACTTCTAAAGACAAGGAAGCACATAGCTGAAGTATTCCCAGAAGCACAGAATAATTAGTGCTCCCTAAATAAAATGACCCGAGGTGTGGCTTTAAACAGACACAGCCAAATTCATTAAAGATTTATATACATAGGTACAATAAATTATTCTTGGTTGCATGGCGTGATAAGTGAATTATCTGTGTCGGGCATTATCTACATGCTGGTCAATTTTGTAATAATTCTATAAATCTTTAAGAAGGAGAATTCACTACAGTGCCATCCTTGTATTGATAATGATCTTTGTAGGAAATTGAACCAAGGAATCTCAAATTGCACTGACGCAGTAATGTGAATCACACATGAACAAAGGCCAAAGAACACTCCTGAATCACACCCTAATATTCTACATATCTGAAGATGGCCAACAGTTGTGAATGCTGCTTATGTCTTTTTTATTAGTATGTAAAGAGAAAAAGATGGACTGCAACTGTTTTTTCTTTTGCCATTTTCAACGGTTTGACTTGTGCTGGTAAACATCTGTAAATGCTCTGCAAGTAACATCATGTCTTGCAATATATGATATCATATATGTATACTAGGTAGCAGAAATAAAATCTTGGTATTATCACAACAAAACACCCTGCTACTTAGTACTGGAGTGTCTTGTTTTCACTTCTATATTTATTACTGAAATAAAATCGAAAGACTTTGCATAATTTAGTTGGGTGTGTACTCAACACTAGCTCTTAAGTGAGTCTTTCTTACTACACTCTATTTTAACCCCTACTCTGTCGTTATAGCACTTATACTTTACAGGGTCACTCGAGGCCTTGAGCCTATTGTAGACAACACCCTGAACAGTGGGCACAAGCACACACTCTCACATACTATGAGCAATTTGAAAATGCCAACTGGCCTAAATTGCATTCTTTGAACTGCGGAAGAAAACCAGAGTACCAGGTGGAAACCCACCAAGCACGGGGGTACATACAAACTCCACCCACACAGACCCAAAGGCAGGACCTAAACCCTCAATTCTGAACTTGCCAGGCCACAGTGCTTACCACTAAGCCACTGTGCCGCCCCAGATGGGTTCTGTTTTCATAAATATCAAAGTGGTTTTTAGACCAAAAGTTGTCAACTTGCTATCTGTTATATAAGATTTTCACATCCTGTTGTAGACTCACTCACTTAT
>JAOVVB010124637.1:0-12427 GCA_028570985.1 Heterobranchus longifilis | reverse complement strand
TTGTGAAGCTGCTTTGAGACAATGACAATTGTTAAAAGCGCTATATAAATAAAATTGAATTGAATTGAATTGAATATTTAAAACAAAGAACTGTTCACAGTACGGTGTTCTTGAGCACTTAGGTGTGTCTACATTATGCCAAGAAGAAAGGACAAGCCATGACCTTAGACAATTGTTGCTGCTCATCAGTCTGGGAAAGGGATATACTGGAACATTTCCATACAATTAGAATTTTACCATTCTATTGTATTTCCATCTTTCCGCGTGTCGGTCCACGCGGAAGCTCTCGGAACTTGCAGAACTTTGCGGCACGTTGGGCGCTCACTTGTGGCGGCTCACAGTGCCTAACACCGCTTCTCACCGCGAGTCAAACCGCATAGGTGAGATAGGGGTATAACAGCAGGAATAACAGAAGGGGGCGGGTTATCGAGGGCGGGGCTTGTAGGACGACTTTCACACACACACACACACACACAGACACACACACTAACGGAATCACTGCTGCCTGGCTCACGGATTACATAAATTGTCTGAAAAACGGATTCAATTTTTGAAAATATAACTAAATAACTGATCTCTCGCGGTGAATCATGATGAACCTTAAATGGCGGACCTAACTCATTAGATTACTTGTTACATCAAAAAAGTAATCCAAGTACTCTAAATCATTACTTTGTAATGCGTTACACCCGACACTGTTATTTACAAAAGAAGTTCCTTAAAATAATTTTCAATCTTTTCATAAACACAAGTTTTAGGTTAGAACTTTTAATACTTACACAAGGACAACATAATATCTCCAACAGGCTTCTGTCAGTGTATGAAATGTTAATATTCTTTACAACACAATTGGTAATAGTCTGAACAATGGGTATGAGTCCCTGTGAAAAATCCTCTCCTCTCAAAATAAATTTGTCAGAATTAAATTGTAAAATTGCATTCAATTGCAGAAAAGATGGTTGTTTATTATACACAGCAACATGTTTGGTCAAAAAAATTAAACAAACAAACAAAAAAAACTATGTGAGCTCAGAGCTCGGGTAAAATGGGGGAAAGCAGTCATGCAGTCTGTCCAATAGTATGTGCTCAGAACATAATTACACTGCATTTGCAAGCAGAAAGACTTTTAACCATGCGAGGGATTTAAGCCAAATTATTATTACAATTATTATTCAATAAATAAATATTTGCATGTACAGCTCTTCTAAAACTTCACTGGGGTATGTCATTTTTGCTTGTTATTTTGTCTTTATTCTAGTGTCATGGTTAAACCAAAGATCATAGAGCGTGGCACACTAGAGAGGCTAGAACTGCCAATATAATTATTTATTTATTGAAGTTGCTGGAATACTGTTCTGGCCTACTTAACCTCTGACTTTGTCACTGCCTGTGTGTCTAGGGAGTGTCTTGCCTTGGACCACTTTAGGTTGGTATTAAGAACTGCTTACCATGAACATGCCACAAAAAACGCTGTTTAGGATGGTCTGGCCCAATCATCAAGCCATAGCAATTTTCCCCATGTCCATTTCTTCTGCAATATATCACCTTCGAAAACTGATTGCTCACATGCTACTTAATAAATCTAAAAGCAGACAGGTATCAGTGAAGCAAGATAATTAATATTATGGATGTCACCTGTCAGTGGTTTTAAAGTTATATGAAATAAAAAAAGAACAAAAATTTAACTGATAAAAAAAACCTAAATATACCAAAAAAACACAATCACAATAATTTCACATTTACACGAAAATTTTAAATTGTTTTAATCATTATAAAATTAATTTATTTTTCTAAACCCATAAAATAACACAATGAAAAATAATGAATATTAGTGGTGTTAGTATTTACTGTAATTTGAACAAAGTCATAATCCTGAGATGAAAGGAAGTTTTCCAACCCTGTGAAGATACAGAAATGGATCCACAAATTCACCCAATATCATAAAGTATGAGAATGCTAACACACATATTGATTTCTGTGTATCTGATAGATAATCATACACAAATATTGACATCATCATTGGACAATAAGTAAAAAACGTGCAAATTAGAATAATTACAATCACCCAGAAAGCCTTCTTTTTCATGTGGTTGGACTCTGCATCTTTTTTACTTAATTTCTCACCTGGTCTAGGTTTCCTTAAAGCCTTAAGAACTGCTATAGAGCAGAGAATTTTAATAGAAACTGCAAGTACATATTCTGGTAGCAGAACATAATACAATATACTTCTCAATGGTAAAAATGTACATAACACACTGAATCCTACAACTATTATCCAGGCAACAAGTGAAAGTGCAGTGCGGTATCTTAGTGGTTTGTATTTTAGGAAGATAACAGGATAGATCACTGCCACATATCGTTCAACACAGACACAGCACTGAAAGAAGGGGCGGCTGCTATTATGCATTATGGACAAAAAAATTATAAAACAATAAAAAAGGCTGTTTATCTCAGTTTTATAAACTATAATATTTAATAAACTTAAAAATGTACTAGAGCATACACAAATAGCACATACAAAAAGATTAAGCCCAAAAAATTCTGATGCCACTCTATTTCTTACACTTGTTACAAACAGCCACAAAACATATACATTGAGAGGTAGACACACACCCAGCACAATTATGCTAAAAACGATGCCTGCAAAAAGCATAGGAACAGATGTATTAAAATCAGCAGGAAGGAAAAATGAAGAGTTCTCCATGGTATATCCAATTTGCTGAGGAGGACAAAATGCAAGGAATACTGTATGAAACGTTTAGATTAAGACACAAATGTTAGAGGTTTTTTTTTTATTCTAACACCTTGTTCATGTACTAACTAATATATATTTATATATATTCTAACTTGTTTGTCTTTCAGATAACTTTACAAATAATCCTACTTTTAGAAAGTTAGAATTCTTTAAAAAAAACCTTGAGAATTTTGTTTAGTTTTTTTTTTTTTTAGAAATATTGTAATGTATAGTTTAATAATGGAGCATCCCTGTTTTATGCTTGCTTGTTGGAATTTGTAAAGTAAAAGCATTGTTTATATTTATTTAATTAAATGTAAATTAGTGTATAATTAATTTATTATGATTTATTGCTTTGTATTTTTTATTTATCATTATTTATGGCTTTATATTTTTTGTATATAAAATTGATTTTCATGAAAAGGTACCCCAGGTAAAATAATGCAAAATTTCCAATTAGATTACAAATGAAATTGATATGAATCTCCTTATTATATGTTAATCATATAATTAATTATTATGTAATTAACAATTAACTATAAATACCCTAATGTACAATGACTTTTTTGTTAGATAATGCTGATTTAAGTATCCCAAATACAACATATATACCTTTCTTGAAGTGTAGATCCTTTTGTCATGAACTCAGCAAAGCATATTTTTAGTGTCTTCATGTAAATGGAAGATATCTCTGGAAAAAAAGAGGAATGATAGAAATAGAATACAACTCATGGCTTATCTAGCTATAATTTCACATTTCTCAATCTTTTCAATTATGTTGAAAAGTCAGAAACAAATAAATTTTTTCATTGATGTGTATTACCTGTATCTTTCTATAGTTTACATAAAATTACTGGTGGAGCAAAAGTCTACTTGATTATGTTACTGAAATGCTTTATATCCTGTGATATTATGATGGAGGCGGGCATGATTCAAATGTGGTGAATTAAACAAAACAAAATATTTGAAGGGTCAAAGAGGTAACAGCGGAAATAAGTGAGTCAAATGAACATGGAAATACATATGAAGAATTTGCTAGCAAAATGAGATCTCCATTTTTGCAGTATTGAGAAAAATGTGTCATTTCTATTGTGTAGCCTACTGAACCAAACTAAGAGACCATTTAAAGGCTCAGGAAAGCTTTGCATGTGTTTTGAGTTAACTGGGTGATTAAAGTGTGAAAAAATGAGTCTCCAATATTGAACCTTTTCACAATATTCAAATTTTCTGAGATATTGAAGTTTGGGTTTTCATTAGCTGTAAGACATAATCATCAAAATTAGAAGAACAACACTTGAAACATATTAGTCTGTGTGTAATGAATCTATATCTATATGTGTTTCACTTTTTGAATAGAATTACTAAAATAAATCAACATTTCAATGATTTTCTTTATTGAGATGCACCTGTAGATATGAATTCTGTGTTCTAGCTCCATCTACCACAGTCTTGTCACAATGGATATATCAGCCTGCAGTTGTGTTTCAGGTTATTTTGTACATCACCATGGGAAACATGGGTCCTGGGGTTGTTGCAGCACCCCCTGCTGGTGGGAAGGTGGCTTTCTTCAGGCTGAGGCATCTGAAGACATGGTTATGCGCAACCATGACACAAAAATTCCTTACACATCTTGCACATGTGTGTTCATGGTGATATTTTGGACAAACTGGACATTCATGCCTTGATGAGGATGCTCATCTGTGCAAATCTGGAGAGGAAAGCCATATTTGGAGTTCTTTAAAGCATTCTGTAATTTTTAATGGTTTATGATAAAAACTAGTATTTCTTATGTTGGAAATGATTTTGAAACATAAATAATTTTGAGTTATTGCATGTCACGTCTTGGAATAGTTCACTCTGAGTGATTGTCATTGCTGTGGTACAGCACCATGAACAACTCTGTCTACCTAGATCACCTGGCTTCTCCCAGCCCCTCACAGCATAATCAGACTCATATTTTAGGAGATTTAGTTTAAAACTTGTATACTTAAGATCAGCAACTAGTACAGGTATCCACTGTTAGAATTCCATTTGTACATTACAGTTTTGGTTTATAACATTACAGTAATAGTGGACAGAACCAGACAAAGTGATTGCATAAGCTTTTCACACATTGTATGTATATCTCTTGTCTCTTGTACACAAACCACTTGTTCATTTTAAGTCTAATAATGTTATGTTTCATTTTCATCACAACATATTTGTTGTATTTGTTGAAATGAAAATAAACATTTCATGTAGGTCTGTTTCTACATAAAATGGCTCAGTTTATTTGAATGAATTTTGGTGGACAAAACATGGTTTAGCAGCAAAATAAAAAAGGAGATACATGATTTAGTACAGCCATTTCACTGTAAAGCCATGAAAAAATGAATAAAAACATGTTCATTTAGCTATTTTCAAGAATGATTTAGTACATTCTTGAAAATAGCTAAATGAATATGTTTTAGTTACAGATTGTATAATGTATACATCCATTATTACTTACTTATTGTTATTTTTTAACAAGGTTTATATTATTAACAACACTGTAGTGACTAAATTCATGGGCACCCCAAATAAAGTTTCACTTCTTGTTGGTATCTGAGTAAGTAGGACAGTGAATCATATTGCTATTGGTAGATACATAATATTGCCAAAAGTTTGCGATTTTGGTTCAGCTATGTCATTGTTGTTACTCTCACACTATTTTCCACAGACCTACACTTTAGTCATCCACACAGCATGCAAAACATTTATGTTGAGTAGCAAAGACACAAACAAATTAAGTTAAAAAAAATCTCATGATTCTATTTTAATTTTATGTGGTGACAGGAGATTGCCTAATATGAGGGTGTTAATATAATGGATTTTATTGGCCTTATAAACATATTACTTGTAGTAGAGAAAGAGCATTCTGCATGGGGGAAAAGGTTAATTATTTCATTGATATCCAATATTTATGCACCTGATTACATGTATACCTTAAATAATAATAATAATAATAATAATAATAACATTTATGAAACCAAAACAAGCAAACAAATAAACAAACAAAGACAGAAAACATACTAATGTTCATTTACACATCACACAAATTTAGCATTTATATAACTTGGTTACAATTTTACATTTACTTTATTATACAGTACATGATATATAAAAATAGCATAATAAAAATACAGGTTAGAGCTGGTAGTATTCACTATAATTTTAACAGAATCATCATCATATGCCTGAGTTAAAAGTAAGTTTTCCAACCCTGTGAAGATACAGACATGGAGCCAGAAATCCACCAAATATTACAAAAAAGGAAAATACCATCAGACACGTGGATTGCTGTGCATCTGATAAATAATCATACAGAAACACTAATATGATCATTGGACTATAAGTAAAACATATGCAAACCAAATGAATCATAATTAACCAAAAAGCCTTCTTTTTCATGCGGTTGGACTCTGCATCTTTTTCACTTAATTTCTCACCAGGTCTAGGTTTCCTCAAAGCTTTAAGTACAGCTATAGAGCAGAAAATCACAATAGAAACTACAAGTATGTATTCTGGTAGCATAATATAATACATTATATTTCTCAGTGATAAAAATGAACAAAACACACTTAATACTAAAGTGATTATCCAGGCAACTAGTGAAAGTGCAGTGCGGTATCTTAGTGGCTTGTATTTTAGGAAGATAACAGGGTAGATCACTGCCACATATCGCTCAACACAGACACAGCACTGAAAGAAGGGGCGGCTGATATTATGCATCATAGACAAAAACTGCATAAAATAATAAAAATTGACAGTTAACTCATTTTTATATGGTATCAAATAAAATAAAGCAAACAATATATTGAAGCAAATGAAGATTTCACATACACAGAGGTTAAAGGAAAATACTGATGCTACTTCTGAAAGTGCATTTCTTACACTTATTACAAATAGCCACAAAACATATATATTGAGTGGTAGAGACACACCCAGCACAATTATGCTAAGAAAGATGCCTGCACAAGACACAGGGACGGATGTATTACTATCAGGAGGAAGGAAAAATGAAGCGTTCTTCATGGTCTGTGTTACTAAATTGCTGAGCAGGATAAAATCAAGATATACCGTATTAAATGTTTAGTTAAAGACACAAATGTAAGAATTAGCTAATGCTTCTTCAAAGACTCCAGAAATTGTAACATTTTAATTAATTCAACTGCTAAGGACTCATCATACTGTACCACTGTTTTTATAGGACAAACCAAAAAAGTTTATTTTATGGTTATGCTTAGTTTTAAAAATATAAATTTAAATTGAATTCTCATATAAAACGCACTAATGGCACCCCCATTACTTGGGAAAAAATTATGGTAAATAATCTGATTAAAATGTATGAAAATTTTCTCTTTTTTTAATATTGGCTGAAATAACCTGGATACACAAACCTTTACCTTTTTTGAAGTGTAGATCCTTGAACTTATCAATGTCTTAATGGGAGGGATCTCTAAAACAAAAGTATAGAATAGTAATAGAATTTAATGCATGGTTCATCTGGCTATACTTTCATGTTCATTGAGCTTATGTATATTGCCTGTATCCTTCTAATGGTTACTGACACTTGCTAGTGGAGCAAAAGTCTACTTGATGATATTCCTGAAATGCTTTATATCCTGTGACATTGTGATGAGGGAGGGCATGACTTAAATGTGGTAAACTAAACAAATAAAACATCCATCATCATTATTCAAAAAGGACAAACAGTGGTCAAAGAGGTAACAACAGAAATAAGTTTCACAGACTTAGACCAACTCACAGAGCTTAGTGAGCCCAAAGAACATGTAAAAACATATGAATAATTTGAAAAAAAACTGTCTGGCAATGTCCGCTTGTTCATGCATTCCGATGACCCTATCTCTACTAGCATTGTCCAAATAGGGCATGGTAGTGTGAAGACAAAAAATATATATTTTTTTCTTACTTTAGATAACAAATCATGTCAGCTGGATATAATCACCTGGCAAAATGTATTCATGCACAGCACCCCTTAATAAAATGTGAATTATCCAAGATAAATTAATACTTCACTAAGCACAATAATAATTTTACATTACTTGTGTTCTCAATGTAACAAATCAAACTAAATTATGAATTAGATTTGAGGTTATAACAGTACAATGTATTTTTCATAGTATGACATTTCTTTTGTCTATGAGTATAGTATCAATAATATGCTGGTTGAGTTTTAATAAAACATACAAAAGACATGCTTTGATTGTGATTTTGTAATGAGTCTAGAAGAGAGTGGCTGCAAATTAGATAAAAAAAGTATTGAGTTTTGGTACACACAGAACCTTTCTAATTGCAAAGTTTGCTATACAATGACTTTAGTTCCTAGCATTGTCCTCTTCCACCTTTTCCTCTACCAGTTATTAATTTAGATAGTAATTAATGACAACCACTTATTAAAGCACATGTATGTACTGTACGAAGTCTATTAATGTATCAAGTGATGACATTATGTCAGGTACCCCTCAAGGTTTATAACATTACAGAAATAATGGACAGAACCACACAAAGCCAATACATCAGTGTTTCTACACACAGCATATGCATCATCTTCCCACACACAACATGTGCATCTCATGTCATCTCATGTACACAAATTGTTTGTGCATATTTTATGTTTTGTAATGTTATTTCTCTGTTTCACCGCAGTGCATACACTTCAATATTCCCCCATAGTTTTGTTAAATATGAAGGTGAGTCAAAAATGACCGGCACTCTGGCTGTAGAATTTATTTTGAATAACTTTTAGAAAAGACAAATCCATAATTTTTCAGCATAATCTCCTTGTTTTTAGAGGACTATAGACTATATTTTGTCTATCTTTGTCAACAAGCTTTTACATTCCCTCATTAAAAATGTTTTAGGCTGAGCTGCAATCCATGAATGTACTTCTGTCTTCACCCCTTCATCAGAAATGAATTGCCATCCTTGCAGGGCTGCTTTCAGATGAACGAACGGGTGAACGTCTAATAAAGCAAGATCATAAGATTTTGCTGAGGGTAGAGAGTGTGGGCAGAAGTGTGCGGATGTGGATTGTCATGCAAGATCACAACACACTTGGATAGCTGTCCTCTGCATTTATTCCGAAATTAAGGCTTCAGCTCTTCAATAAGCATCTCATTGTAACGAGCACTTTTGACTGTTGAACCTTTTTCCTGATAATGTTCCAATACTGGCACTTGAGAATCCCAAAAAACTGTAAGCATCAAAGGCGATGCTTTTAAACTTTTTCAGCGATTGAGGATGTTTCTGTTCCCTACTCTGCCATTTACTCTTAGGCTCGTAGTGATGAATCAATGATTCTCTTTAAGTGTTCAGTTTCCTTAGAGTCCACATTTGTTTGCAGATATTCAAACGCGTCTGTTTATACTCTTCCGTGAGTTGTTGGACAATGCTGCACCATGTACACCCTCAGACCACAAAAATGATTCACTGCATGCTGCTCTTCTTTTGTGCAAAGTAACAAGTGGGGCATCCATTTTTGCTCGCACTGCAGTTACAAATTAACTAATGTAACACATTTCTCACAGCAGTGAATGGAAAGTCAGTAGTTTTGAACAAAAACGGTGATACTTAAATCACATAATGTCCTATTTCACAGAATGTATTATAATGTACCTGTTATTTATTACTGCTGGAGTGATTGCAATTGCAGTAACAGTGTGTAAATGTTCTTTTCTGACATAAACGTTCTCCAAGAACACTTTGAACACATTCAAACCAATCATGTCAGGAAGTATCTTTACTTGGTTCTGCACAGGAGTCACCTTTTGCTTGAAAAATCTGGACACTACGTATGTGTCATGCTATGTTGTTTGCTATAATAATGTGGCAAAATTAATAAAAGTTAAAGAATGGTGTTTATTATGCTGTGCTATACCTGTATTCATATTTACTGTCAGCTTAATAAATTATTATGGATCTAGTTAAAATCCCACCAAACAGTTGTTAGTAAAAAGAAAGAAACTGACTTACTGACATAATATGCAGTGCCAGGGTCCAGTGAAAGCACCTCTGACCAGCAAGGCAAGCAAATGACTTTGTCAGAGCAGGAGAGAAGCCCCAACCCCTGCTGAAGGTAAAAACAGTGTCTGTTGGAAGAGCACATCTGACACAAAGACACACTCACACATGATTACTGATGGTGATCCTTGTAGTAAAAATACAGTGATGTCACCATTCTGTAAGTTTGTAAGATTTGTAAGAACAACCACAGTGCTAGGTCCTTTGTGCTGAAGAACATCAAGGCTTGGGTGAGGGTCATGACCAGGTGCTGAAGGCAATTGCTGACACCATTTGCACTGCGACTGACCAGTGCAAGCACCTCTAAAAAGCAAGACAGGCAAATGCCTTTGTCATAGTAGGCGAGAAGGGTTTTAAGTGAATGCAATGAAGTGGCAGGGTGGAAAGTCTTGGTGAGGCATGCTCTGGGCTGCACCTGGTTGGCTCATGCAGCAGGGTTTAAGCTTCACTTCCTGTTGGTAGCTGGGAGTACAAGGACAGTGAATCATATTGTTATTGAAACATACACAACTTTGCCAAAAATTAGTAATTGTAGTTCAATTATGTCATTCTTGTACATATTGTATCTTATTATATCTGTATAATCTTAGTTTTTATGATTATCACTTATGAACATTTGTATCACTTATGAACATTTCATGGACACTTATGGACACATTCATGCACACTTACATATTTATATTTCATTTCTTGGATCATTGCACACAAGTCACTTTAATAAGACACTTTAATAAGACACTTTCATGCATATTTGCACACCCCCCAGTAATTTTTCTTTATTTACAGAAAAATTTTCATATTTTCTATATTTTTCTATATTGCACAGAATATTTTTCTTTGGACAGAATATTTTTATTTTATCCTAGCTACATTTTATTTTCTATTGTATTTCTTTTTTATTCATATTTATTTCTTATTAATAAGCTTTTATTTTTAAGGTCACGGGCGGTCGTATAAGCATTTCACTGCATATCATACTGTGTATGACTGTGTATGTGACAAATACAATTTGAATTTGAATTTGACTTTCAATTTCAATTGACTACAAGATTAGGATGTGTAGTTGACATAACAGCCTAATAACCTCGCATCAATCTCGCATGTTATTAAAAACAGGAGGCTTGCCAATAAATCATAAACTGAATGCAATCGTAAAATAAATAGTATTCATATAAAAGATGAAGTCCTCATTTGTTTAACAAAAGATGCCTGCTTTTTTAAAGGTGGGAATGAGAACATTTATTGAAAGCATATCTGATTTCGAAAGTAGCATGAAGGAATTTTTTTTTTTATAATTTGCACTTTGCAACTACAGTGGAACCTCAGATTGCGAATAACGCGGTTTACGAGTGTTCCGCAAGACGAGCAAAGATTTTAAAAAAATTTTGACTTAAAAACGAGAAGGTCTTGGTTTACGAGTACCAAGTATCATGTATCACGCATGCGCTTCTTGTTTTGATGCCGAGCGTCATGTGATCACAACTGAGCCAGTGGTTTTTCTCTGTCTTGCGCTGCGGAATTGTGGATAATCGTCTCCCCTGCTGGGTCTTGTATACCTACCTACCAGTTCGCGTCTCTTACTGGTATAATCAACATCCGTGCACACGTGTACTGTTTACTATAACACTGTGACCACGTGTGTGTGTAAAACATATTTTATTTTGTGTCTGTATGTGTGTGTGTACAGCGCGTGTGTAAAGCAAAATCAAGTCTCATTAGAGAGATTAAAAATCCATTTTCTCTCTCTGCTCAAGGCTCAGCCTGCTCTTTCTGTCTGTGTGCGTGTGTGCGTCATTGGACACCGTGCCCCCCTCCCTCCACACACACAGACCCCTCCTACTTTTGCCTTCACAGACACACACACACACACACACACTTTTTCTCTCTGCTCTTCACAGAAACACTGCTCTGTCACGATTCTTTTGATTTATATCCCCTTGTCTTAATTTAATTTCACTAGAATCCCCCATCCCACCCCTCCTGTTAAAAAAAGTAACTCTGTAACTTTTACTCTAAGTACATTTTTAATGTGTTATTTTTTACTTTTACTTGAGTAGATTTTTATACTGGTTACTTTGCTTCTACTTAAGTAAAATGTCACTGAGGTAACAGTAATTTTACTTGAGTACAAAATTCAATCAATGCTCCCAATCTCCCGAATTCTAATCACACACACCTGAACCTCATCACGAACACATACAAATATACCTCACTTCCCTTCACTCAGTGTCTGGTCTCCACTACAGATAAGGACTCGTTACCTGCGGAATGCGTTACCTGTGTCAAGCGATCTTCCCACTCCGTGTTTTCTTGTCTCCGTGTCTCCTTGTCCCTGTGTCTCCTCGTCTCTCCAGGCTCCATGTCCTGTTTACCCGTTCCACTGTTCCTGATCCTCCGTCCACCAGCTCCAGCATCATATCAGCTAAGACTTTCAGGGTTACTCTCTTACCCACATCTTATCCCAAACAGTTATCATTCATTGTTAATAAAAGCGCCCGTTCGGGTTTTCTCTATTCCTGTCTGTGGAGTCTGTCATTCTGTAACGATAGATAGATAGATAGATAGATAGATAGATAGATAGATAGATAGATAGATAGATAGATCGATAGATAGATAGATAGATAGATAGAT
>JAOVVB010124626.1:0-12428 GCA_028570985.1 Heterobranchus longifilis | reverse complement strand
GCTTCATCAAAGACAAACTCAACAGATGGAAACAGAAGCTGATGGAGAGGACTGTGGAGGACCAGAACCAGCCAGGACCTCAGATCCAGATACACATTTCCAACCAGTTACTGATGAGACTGTTGATAGTGATTTTTGGAAGAAGAGCATCCACACAGGAGGGAAGCGAAGCAGCTGCTCAGTGTGTGGTAAAGTTTTCATTGGTTCACATAGTAAAGATCTGAAGAAACACATGAGAACTCATACAGGAGAAAAACCTTTCAGCTGCTCAGTCTGCATGAAATCTTTTGCACAGAGTGGAAATTTACAGTCACACATTAAAATCCATACGGGAGAGAAACCATTCAGCTGCTCAGTCTGCAAGAAATCTTTTACACAGAGAGGAACTTTACAGAAACACATGAAAATCCATACCAGAGAGAAACCATTTAGCTGCTCAGTGTGTGGTAAAGCTTTCATTGATAATAGTATAGATCTGAAGAGACACATGAGAATTCATACAGGAGAAAAACCTTTCAGCTGCTCAGTCTGTAAGAAATATTTTACACAGAATGTACATTTACAGAGACACATTAGAACCCACACAGGAGAGAAACCATTTAGCTGCTCACTGTGTGGCAAAGCTTTCATTGACAGCAGACAAATGAAGATACACATGAGCATCCACACAGGGGAGAAACCATTTAGCTGCTCAGTGTGTGGTAAAGGTTTCATTGAAAGTGGACAAATGAAGACACACATGAGAACTCATACAGGAGAAAAACCTTTCAGCTGCTCATTCTGTGTGAAATCTTTTGCACAGAGTGGAAATTTACAGAAACACATGAAAATCCATACAGGAGAGAAACCATTTAGCTGCTCAGTCTGCAAGAAAACTTTTGCACAGAGAGGACATTTACAAAGACACATTAAAATCCACACAGGAGAGAAACCATTCTGCTGCTCAGTGTGCGGTAAAGCTTTCATTGAAAGTATAGCCCTGAAGAGACATGTGAGATCTCATAGAGGAGAGATACATTTCAGCTGCTCAGTCTCTAAGAAATCTTTTGCACAGAAAGGAAATTTACAGACCCACATTAAAACTCATACAGGAGACAACAGATTTAGCTGCAGAGTTTGTGACCAAAGATTCACTCGGCTTTATTACCTCAGAAACCATCAGTGTGTTGGTCGTCAGTCCTCACAGCATCATCAAACTCAAACTGAGGAGAACAGAGAGGCAGAGCCTCCGGCCAGCAGCTCAACTCAACAGATGGAAACAGAAGCTGATGGAGAGGACTGTGGAGGACCAGAACCATCCAGGAACTCAGATCCAGATACACATTTACAACCAGATACTGAAGACAAGATTGGAGAATCTTCTGAACCTGAGACTGATGACAGTGATAACTGAAGGAGACCAGAGAACCTCAGTGAGTTTTAAACTTAAAACTCATATGGCATGTATTACTGATTCAGTGTTTCACCTATATGCATTCAACGACGCAGCGGCACTGCTATATAAACATATGGGAAATAGCGTGATCCTCCTACATGCTACATCTTGCCGGTGAAACTCCTCGCTGTCAGGTGAAAAGAAGCGGCTGGAGACTTCACATGTGTTGGAGGAAACGTGCTCGTCTACAACTCTCCCCAGATCAGCAGAGGGGGCGGAGCAACAACCGGGACAGTTTAGCAGGGGGGATTGGCCGAGTACAATATGAACGGGAGTGAGTGGTGACAGAATTCTTTTTTTTTTAATCCCGTTTCAGTTGTGCCATGAATTACACTTATGATGTTTGTCAATTTAAAAGAAGAAAGTCGCAGTTTGTTGTAAAACTGTTGAAGTATGAAACTGAAAACCCCATAATTATAATGATTATACACTGAGAATTCACCGAATGATGTCTCGCTGAAGCTCGCTGATGCCTGTGTGTTTCGTTACAGCATGCAATATTACTCACATGAGCGATGGATCTTGCTCGTTCGCTTCGCGGCTGATAAAAAGATGAGGAGTCTCTGGATAAAACTCATGTGTGCTAAGTCAGCTAGCTGGCTAGCTAGCAGTTAGGGAGTAGCAAGCAAGGTGACGTATAATGTTTGAGACGAGAGCTCTAGTTCACTGAGAGATTTCATACAAGTTCAAATAATACAACGAAAAACCTAGGACAAACTGCCACTTTCTTGACTTGCAAAACCATCTTTTAAATTACAGCCATCGTGGGTAATTCATGGCACAACTCAAAAAACAGGATCAAAGAAATAATTTGTCTTTCTCTGTTCACCACCGTTCACAGATACACATTTACAACCAGATACTGATCGTACCTAAATTCCACCAGTGGATTATTTATTTATTAAGTGGCTTGAGTAGCAGCCGGTCGTGACTGATCCACATTAAAGGAGACCTATTATGCTTTTCCTTATTTTCTGTCATATATATAACATCATAATGTTAGGTGTTCATATTAAACATGGCCAAAGTTATATTAATAATGAGGTAAACATATGTGGTCATTTTTTCTGTCTGAAATCCTCCGTTCACAGCAGCTCATGGCTCTCTTGAAAGCCACCACCAAACTCCATTTAGAAAAACAGTAACTTTGTCGAAAACAGGAGTTAGTGGTCTTTTCTGTGTGCTTAGCTAGTTAGTTTGTGTTATTGTGTGACTTTTGGATACGAACCAAAGACCGTATATATTATTTACAGTCTATAATCCACACTGACGTGCCGTCCACAGCAGTAAAATAAATCCCGATTTTAGCATAAGTGCTACCCAAGTGACACAGCAGGTTGCTCCGTTCTGTTTATAACCTTAAACCTGTAATCTTAGTAGTAGATGTTGTTTCTGTAGATTACATGTCCGGCTGTGTAGTTGTTGGTTAATAAGCTTTTATTGGTTGATTTTTCACAGTAAAACGGGCAGCGATTCCATCATACAGTCAGCCTACAGTTATGTAGCTACATGCTAGCGGCACAAAAAGCTGTAAACTTTATCGATAATGTTGTTAATTTCTCCCTGATTTCAGATCACGTTCCTGTTGGAACATGTCTGGTTGTGTAGTTTTTAGTTTAGAAGTTTTTATTGGTGATTTTTCATGGTAGAAAGGGCAGCTATACTCCGATAAACAGCTGGAGCTGGTGGAGCTAACAGAGCTGAGAGAGAGACCATCGGCTGTGTGCGAGAGATGCACTGACCAATCAGAGCAGACTGGGGCTTTTCGGTCGGGGGGTCTTAAAGAGACAGACACTAATAAGAAGTGTTTCAGACAGAGGGTGAATACAGGTGCAGCAGCCATGGGGTAAACATATTCTAGTAGACCCCCAAAATACATATTTAACCCTGAAAATGAGCATTACAGGTCTCCTTTAAATTGATTTGGAAGATTTGAAGCTTAAATAGTTTTTACTCTAAATTTGTAATAACTGATTTTGATAATTTCAACATAAATTAATATTATTGTTGTTACAAGCTGAATGTATCTTTCCTCAGGTGGTTACACCTGGACCTATCCTCAAACACCACCAGTCTCTCACAGTTCCTCACAGTCCACTTTGCTAACAGTGTTTGTTTTTTTGCTCAGCTAGCGTGTCTTCCAACTCACTTACCCTTTCCTTCCACTTAAAACACACCAATAATTCATATTTCATACAAACAAAAATATTATATATGCAGGCTTTTTTGGACAATGCATTTATTTTATATTAATGTGTGCACTTTCTGCACAAGATTTCATTAATAACAAATAATAGGGGCGACCTCGAGCTCACCTGGTAGAGCGTGCACACCATGTAGACGGAGATTCTGGCTGTGTCACCCCCCCCCGCTTTCCTGTATGTGTGTGCGTCTGTCTGTCTGTGTGTGTGCGCGCGTGTGTCTTAAGTATTGAAGAGCAGTTTTAAGTTTTACAAAGCACCAGATGTCACTGTGACGCTGAGTTCAAAGCTTTCAGCTTTTTAAACCACTTTCTTACAACAGCATTTGGTGTTCCAGTTCCGACTTATACATATATCAAATAAAAAGTACTGTCTCAAATTATATGTTCTGATATTCCCATCATATTTCAATGAATCATTCCAATTTCCTAATCTGTTTCCAGACAAATATCAGTCCCCTCCTGAATACTCTGAATCATCTGTAATCATTCTTTCCATGATCTTTCTGTATGTCTGTATGTGCTGTTGGATGTGATGGATCCTCCCCTGCTTTCCTAATAACCACTGCCTCTTTCCCACCAGTCGACAATGATCTTTTATCTGGATATTGTCTCAAAATATATAAAGAGATGTATAAACAAGATTGTGAAGGTCACTTTTGAAATGTAATTGTTTACAGATTACTAGTTACCCTGTTAAAATTTAATTATTAATGTAACTATTTGAACTACTTCATCAAAGTAATGTAACTTATTATATTTGATTAGTTTGTATTTTCTAACAAATGTTGTAAACTGGGCAATGAAACTGAATAGTCCTAAAACATCTGTAGAAAACAGGCAGAGTGGAGAAGACAGAAAAGATGCACAGCAACAAAATGAATGTTACATTCTACATATAAGCTTTTTACCCCAAATAATTAATTCAGATGTAACCCCTTTGTAATCACAAATAATTTTAACTGTAATTTAATGACATATATTTTGTAATTTAATTACAGTAGTTTAGTTACATGTAATTAGTTACCTTCCAACACTGTATCAAATATATGACAATGTATATAAATCATACATTTTACTTTATAATTTACTATATTACAATAGTAAACACGATGTCTACATGTAACAAAAAATATCCTAATGAACGAAATTAAAATAAAAAGGTGAATACTGAATAAAGTGGCTTTTATTTTGACATTCGTACCCGGAAGTGCCGGTTCATATTTTACCGATCGGGAGCAGTCAGCGGAGAGCAGCCGTTCATTTTATAAAGTCTATGTTGAATCCAAATAACAGCAGAAACCCTGATGATTTAGTTTATTAATCGGAGATGGACCGACACCGGAAACAGCTGGAGGTGGTTTTAAAACCGGAAACGAAGCTGCGAGGGGAAGTTTTGTTTCTTTTTCTTTTGCTTACTGCTCTGCTAATTATGCTAAGCTAACGGTAGCCTGTAAGCCGCAGCCAGCTCCTGAAGCTAATGTGTTTTCTTAAGAGTCTTTACTTTAAATGATGTGATGTGTTTGTAAGTTGAGAGAAACAATAAAAGCAGCAGTTAATGGTTTCAGTGAAAGTCTGCAGACGGATGTTACAGCAGCCAGCGGCACGAGCTATGCTAGTTATGCTAGGTTGGTCAGAACGGCCCTGTAAAACACTGCTTCCGGCCTCTTTCCTTAAAGGAGCCCTTTGACATCATTCAGCAAACTGTGACCCTGTGACATATTTTGTGGATATTTCATACCAATATCAGCACAGAACAACTGATAAACTGAATAATTAATCCAAATAGTGAACACAATCACTGCAGGAAGTTTGTGTAAAGCGACACATTTTGAGGAATTTTGAGCAGATTATTTCCTGTGAATATTACCTCAGAGATGAGTTTTTCTCTTATTTTCGGGAACGTTTAATACAACTCTGTCTGTATTATGTATTTTTGTAAATTTGGAAACGCCTCCTTCTGTGTTTTGTCAACATGAATGTTGACAAAATTAAATACATTTCCACCATAAATTCATGCAGAAATTGGTGCTTAAAAATTCACCAGAATGCAGGAAGTCAAGTGTTTGATGCTCAAAATCTACCAGGGGGGTGCATTGCATTCACAAAAAATACAAGTCATAATTATGAGGTATATTCTCGTAATACTGAGATTATTATAATCAGGCTATTTTAAATAATAATGTAAAATTAAAAAAACAAACATTTATATAGTTTAAATGAATGAAATGCTGAGATATAGCTGTATATTTAAAAACAAATGTCTTACACCCCTTAAAATAAAGAAGGCTTCAGGCCCCCCCGTGAACCTTTGGGGACCTCCAGGGTGGGAACCAGTGCTTTACAGGGTATTTAGGGTATGAGACTTATATAGCCTACTAAAACACACAGAAATATAGGAAACAATACTATATTGCTGTCATCTAATCCAAAACTGGTCAAAGAGGTGGAGCTGCGGGCCGGATGAAGACCCGAGCTTTTTTGGAGCCCTAGCGAAATCTGTTCAGGTTTCCCTGAGTAGATAAGAGGGAGTGGCGATGCAGTGAGGATTCCCCAAAAAAAGAAAAGAAAAATAGAATGTGGAATAAAATGAAAATACATGAATATGAATACCATACCTTAGTGAGCAGCAGTGAATTCTAAGCAAAATAGTCAGAGAAAGTTAAGCAGAATAAAACATTATGTTATTTTACATGAGGTCGTGCTCGACCCTGTAATACAGCAAATTAAGTCATGTTAGACCAGAGCCATGAGTGATGTCATCTTGAAACAGACTGAATGAGGTCACGACAGATCAGTGGATGAAACTGTTTGGCACCACTGTGGCGGCGGCACGCTGTGTCGTAATCAGCACAGTGCAGCTGGAGAATGCTGCCAAAACTGCCAACGAGGAAGAAAAGAACCGTCTGTTTTGTTTTGGCTGGACACACAGCCGCAGCAAAGCGAGCGCCACAGTGTTTCCACTCGTCTTTGCAACCACAGCAAAAAAATAAATCACCAAAAAAAAAAAAACATTCCACAGTCAATCAACGCGGACAGCTGATAAGGTCATTATTAGTCTCCTTTTCCTGCCGTTCAATATTTTAATAGTTTTATTTTGCCAGCTGGCATAATGTTTATAAATCGCTGCAAACAGCAGCTCTATGCGGCTCCACATGTGTACGCTTACATGATGCAAATATCGACTTAACTTTGTGTCAGACATGGAGGAGGAGAGAGCTGCTCAGAGGCTCAGATATTTTGACTTGTGTCATGTCATATTTTGACAAACTAAAAAGTTTGGACTGCTGCAGCGTCTGTCGAAGCTCTTTGTCTCTGCTCCAGGATGCTTCATTAAATGACTATTTATTATGACTATTCTCAAAATCTCAGAGAACACTTAAAATCTGGGCTTTATAAATTAAAATGAATTAATTTGTTGAGATGAGTGCCACATTAAAAAAGGTTACTTCCCCAAACAAAAGACAAAGAGGAGTGAAGGCTAAATCATGTCTACATGTGTAGACTCAGAAGAGATAACATTAAATTAGAAGTTGATCTACAGAAGAATAAATGTAACACAGAATTCCTGAGAGCCTTAGTGCATTATATTTTTATACTTTGAATTATCACCTGGATGTTGTTATAAATACATTCCCACCATAAATGTATGCAGAAAAGGCAGAAAAGGCAGAAATTGGTGCAAAGTGGTGCGTAATCACTGTCTTGTACTGTGACTACAACCAGATGGTACCACCTCTGTCTCATTTTGAGCCAGGAAAAACCCTGACACTGTTATATGACATTGTTGAGAATTACCTGGACAGTGTTCTGGCCAACAGACAATAACCGATGTGTTTATTGTAACGTGACTTCGCTCTAACAACAACACTTCTGGGTAGACTTGCAGTTGATTTGAGTTGCGGAGATATGTGAAATCTTCAAAATGGTTTATTTCAGTAGTAATTTTCAGCCGTAACTGTAACATTTAAAGATAGTTTTCTGCTGTGCTTATTTTATGTACTGTGCTGCTTTGCTAGTTTTGTTGATAAACCAACAGTCTGACTGGTGGTGAGATGTCTCTGTTGGGTAAACAAGCTGTGATTTTCTTTAGTCCCCAACAGGTGAATTAGGTCTCCAACCTAATGTTAGTCAAAGTGTTGTTATTAAAGGGAAACTGAGAGGGATTGTTTAAGACCACCAGAGTTAATTTTCGGTGGACCAGCCAGCCAGCACGCTCACGGTTCGACACAATTAAATAAAGCTCATCTTTATCATAAATGGCTCTTTATTTAATCTTTTCATAGATACATCAAATGTACACTTGGCTTTGAAAGGTTAACGGCTGTTTGTTTGTGTTTCAGCTTTATCTTCAGATGTCCAGACCGTGATTGTTGTTAAAGAAGAGCAGCAGGAGTGGACCTCCAGTCTGGACCAGGAGGACCCAGAGCCCCCATACATTAAAGAGGAACAGGAGGACCCAGAGCCCCCACACATTAAAGAGGACCAGGAGGAACTCTGGACCAGTCAGGAGGAGGCTGATACCACCAAGTTCCCGTCCGCTCCTGTCCCTGTGAAGAGTGAAGAAGATGAAGAGAAGCCTCAGTCCTCACAGCTTCATCAAAGACAAACTCAACAGATGGAAACAGAAACTGTTGGAGAGGACTTTCCAGCCAGGAACTCAGATCCAGATACACATTTCCAACCAGATACTGAAGACAAGACTGGAGATTTTTCTAAACCTGAGACTGATGACAGTGATTTTTGGAAGGAGACCAGAGAACCTCAGTCAGGTTTAAACTCTCTGAAAATGGTCCCTGTCAGCGATTCAAGATGTAGTGCTGATGAGAAACAATTTAGCTGCTCTGAGTGTGGGAAAAGATTTGGCTTCAAGTCAACTCTGAAGAGACACATGATAACTCATACAGCAGTGAAACCTTTCAGCTGCTCCCTTTGTAAGAAATCTTTTACACAGAATGGAAGTTTACTGTCACACATGAGAATCCACACAGGAGAGAAACCATTCTGCTGCAGTGTTTGTGACAGGAGATTCACTTGGCTTTATCAGCTCACAAACCATCAGTGTGTTGGTCATCAGTCCTCACAGCTTCATCAAACTCAAACTGAGGAGAACAAAGAGGCAGAGCCTGAACCTGAGACTGATGATCGGAAGGAGACCAGGCAGCCTCAGTCAGGTTTAAACTCTCTGAAAAATGATGATGTTCCTGTCAGTGATTCGGGATGTAGTGCTGCCGAGAAACCATTTAACTGCTCTGAGTGTGGGAAAAGATTTGGCCTCAAGTCAATTCTGAAGAGACACATGAGAACTCATACAAGAGAGAAACCATTCAGCTGCTCAGTCTGTAACAAATCTTTTGCTTGGAAAGCAGATTTACAGAATCACATGAGAATCCACACAGGAGAGAAACCATTCAGCTGTTCAGTTTGCAAGAAATCTTTTGCATGGAGATCATATTTACAGAATCACATGAGAATCCACACAGGAGAGAAACCATTCAGCTGTTCGGTCTGTAAGAAATATTTTGCATGGAGAAAAGATTTTCAGAATCACATGAGAATCCATTCAAATTTGAAATGTAGTGCTGGTAAAAAAACATTTTGCTGCTCTGATTGTGGGAAAACATTTGGCCGCAAGGCACATCTGAAGAGTCACATGATAACTCATTCAGGAGAAAAAACATTCATCTGCTGTGAGTGTGGGAAAAGATTTGGCTGCAGTGGAAGTCTAAAGAGACACATGAGAACTCATACAGGAGAAAAACCGTTTAGCTGCTCAGTTTGTAAGAAATCTTTTACAGGGAGTGGATATTTACAGACACACATGAGCATCCACACAGGAGAGAAAAGGTTTACGTGCTATGTGTGTGGGAGAAAATTTCGCACAAGTGGAAGTCTAAAGATACACATGAGATCTCATACAGGAGAGAAACCATATAGCTGCCTATTTTGTAAGAAATCTTTTACAGAGAGTGGACATTTACAGAAACACACAAGAACGCACACAGGAGAGAAACCATTCAGCTGCTCAGTCTGTAAGAAATCTTTTACAGTGAGGGGAAATTTACAGACACACATGAGCATCCACACAGGAGAGAAACCATTTGGTTGCTCTGAGTGTGGGAAAAGATTTGGCTCCAGTGGATATCTGAAGAGACACATGAGAACTCACACAGGAGAGAAAAGATACAGCTGCAGTGTTTGTTACAAAATGTTCACCTGGTCTCAACAGCTCAAAAAACATAAATGCACTGGTCGTCAGTCCTCACAGCGTCATCAAACTCAAACTGAGGAGAACAGAGAGGCAGAGCCTCCAGCCAGCAGCTCAACTCAACAGATGGAAACAGAAGCTGATGGAGAGGACTGTGGAGGACCAGAACCAGCCAGGAACTCAGATCCAGATGCACATTTTCAACCAGATACTGATGACAAGACTGGAGACTCTTCTGAACCTGAGATTGATGACAGTGATGATTGGAAGGAGACCACAGAACATCAATCAGGTTTAAACTCTCTGAAAAATGATGAAGTTCCTGTCAGTGATTCAAAATGTAGTGCTGCTGAGAAACCATTTACCTGCTCTGAGTGTGGGAAAACTTTTGGCCGCAAGACACATCTGAAGAGTCACATGATATCTCATTCAGGAGAGAAACCTTTTAGCTGCTCTGAGTGTGGGAAAAGATTTGGAAACAAGGAAAGTCTGAAGAGGCACGTGAGAACTCATACAGGAGAGAAACCATTCAGCTGCTCAGTTTGTAAGAAATCTTTTGTGGAGAGTGGAACTTTACACAAACACAGGAGAACTCACACAGGGGAGAAACCTTTCAGTTGCTCTGAGTGCAGGAAAAGATTTGGCACCAGTGGAAATTTGAAGATACACATGAGATCTCACACAGGAGAGAAACCATATAGCTGCTCAGTTTGTAAGAAATCTTTTACGGAGAATGGGCATTTACAGAAACACATGAGAACTCACACAGGAGAGAAACCATTCAGCTGCTCAGTCTGCAAGAAGTCTTTTACAGAGAATGGAAGTTTACAGACTCACATGAGCATCCACACAGGAGAGAAACCATTCAGTTGCTCTGAGTGTGGGAAAAGGTTTGGCCGCAAGGTAAATCTGAAGAGACACATGAGAACTCATACAGGAGAGAAACCTTTCAGCTGTTCAGTTTGTAAGAAATCTTTTACACAGAGTGGAACTTTACAGACACACATGAGAAGCCACACAGGAGAGAAACCTTTCAGTTGCTCAGAGTGTGGTAAAGCTTTCATTGACAGCAGACAAATGAAGATACACATAAGAACTCATACAGGAGAGAAACCATTCTGCTGCAGTGTTTGTGACAAAATGTTCAACTGGCCTCATGAGCTTAAAAGACATAAATGTCATGGCCGTCAGTCCGCACAGCTTCATCTAACTCAAACTGAGGAGAACAGAGAAGCAGAGCTTCCAGCCAGGACCTCAACAGATGGAAACAGAAGCTGAACTCATATCCAGATACACATTTACAACGATAACCCAACATAACTTTTCCTCACAAAAGTCTTTAGAATGTACTGACCGCATAGACGATCTGGTTAAATCTCTAGGAGGAGTTTGTTAAAATACAAAGCCTGGAAGTGATTTTAAAAAATTCAAAAAATTGCACAATAATATAGCTGACTTCCTGTTGGGTTTGGAATATGGCTCCAAGAGACTTTGTTTTAAGTCTGCACATGAAACGTGCTCACCAAATTTCATACATGTAGGTTAAATCCCCTGCAGGGGCTACTCCATTGACATATTTTAGGGGGTGCTATCGAGCCACTTTATTACAACCAAGCAGAAAAAGCACATCAGATAATAAAGTATTGCGCTCCTGATGCTTGTGCCCAGTTTCGTAAATTTCAGAGCATAACAAGTGCATAAATGCTAAAAGTAATTAGGGGGCGCTATAGAGCTAATGTGCCACACCCAAGCCCAATTACGATACCAATCGAAAAACTTAGTAGTTCAAACATGAGTGCAATGTCCTGGGACTTTTTGTGCATCCTAAAGTCCTCAAACAGGTGTTCGTAAAATGAAAATTAATGCACAAAATCCAAGAGGCGCTATGGAGCCCGCTTACCATTTTTGCTAGTTCTGACAAGCGTGCCAACCTTTTTCAACTTTTCACGCACTCTAAGCCGCTCAAAAATGTGATCCCACAGTAGAATAATAATAATCTCTACAAAAACAATAGGTTCCTCGCACCTCAGGCCCTAATTACTAGTTTGAACATGGGTGCAAAAGATTTGAGTTTGCGCCTCCTAAAGTCCTCAAACGTGTTTGTAAAATGAAAATGAAGGTACAAAATCCAAAAGTTGGACAGTCAGCCTACAAAATAGAGTATTTGTTTATTTCAACAACTAATTAGTAGAATTGTTTTGCTTTGTCTGTAGATTTTTAACAGATCATCTATTGAGTATATGTGACAATTCATGAATATATGTACATATTCTCAGAATAATTGAGTTGAACTTGAACTACTCACTTAACCTATGCTCAAATAATTGTCAAAATGATATATACAAATATTCAACAATACATAGACAAATGTCCGGTGACTGTTTTACCATGTGTATATGTTATTTATTTTATCGATGAGGAACATTTGTAATCTTTCACTTACATGTTCCTGGTCAACTAAATGTTTTCTTTCTTTCATATGAATTAGAGCTGCAACTAACGATTGTTATCTGCCGATTATTTCCTCAATTAATCAATTAGTCATTTGGTCTATAAAATGTCAGAAAATAGTGAAAAATGTCCAT
>JAOVVB010124617.1:0-12428 GCA_028570985.1 Heterobranchus longifilis | reverse complement strand
CCCCCCCCCCCTTACCCTTTCTCAGTCGCCCTTTGTGTCTGTCTCTCTCCGTGTCGTTCGGCTGCAGGGATTGGAGGCCCTCAGGGTATTGATTGGGCTCGGCTTAATGCTGTCAGACTGATGGGAGACATGTGATTCACAGACGACATCTTGGCCCGGGTACACTCAGCCTCCACACACACGCACACGCACACACAGTTTATGAGCACACACACACGAACACATTAGATCATGCACTGATGCACAAAATGCATGCACACACACTTAAACGGGTACCACACACATGCACGAGTGTGCACACACCCACACAAACACACACCCCTGGGAGTCGCTCCTGACACCCTCAATCTGTCACAGCTAAAACCCAGAGGACCTCGTCTACGAGTCAGGAGGGTCGGGACAGTACACCGAGCTCAGCAGAGTTTGAGCTAATCAAGACTGGCAATGACAGACTGCCTGCAATGACAGACATTTTTTTTTTTTTTCCAATTTTACATATTTCACAGTTGAGGATATCTCATTTCTTTGGTTGGAGGCATGGAAAAAGGAGTGTGTCCTGGTGGGCAAATATGGATCGTGTTTAATCACCCGTCATGGGAGCGAGGCGCGAGTCTGAATGGATAGACAGCTTCAGGTTGTTCGGCCATATTTACTGACGATAATTACATGAACAATAAAGATTTGTATTATTAATTGCATTCTATCTGGTTCACAGAAAACGCAGGGAAATATTTTATTATCACAAGAGATCAACGCTGGGAGCTATGGGTAGTTATTTAATGGGAAAAAAGCTGAATCATGAGGTTTAAAGGTCCAGTGTGTAGTATTTAGCTGCCTGACTTGGCAAAAATGTAATATAATATTCATTAGTATTTTTAATTAGTATATCAAAATCAAAATAAGAATTATTTTGTTATTTATATTTTATAATGAGCCGTTTTTATCTACACGGGCAGCAGGTCTCCCTCCATGGAGGCGGCCATCTTGCAGCTACAGGAGCCCAGAGCGGACAAACCTGTCTCTAGAACGGGCCTTTTACATTTTTACATTTAGTGGGCGCCTGCTGGAAATGCACCGGTAGGAAACATAGAAGAAGAGAGTGTTTGTTTTTGCCCGCCAACATTTTGTTTGTGAGAAGTTTGCAACCACATTTTCCATTTCAAATTTCCAGACTTCTCAGTAGATTACGTAGAAGACGACAGTGCTTTTGTCCTTACATATTCCTTTTCTGTTTAATAAATAAGAACCGAAAATATTTTTTATTTTCACCGTGTCTGTGCAGGGCTGTCACAATTGCATACCGAGCTACTGCAGGGGCAGGCAATACAGGCACGGGACGATATTTCTCCAAACATTAAGATTTTTTTCTCAAAACCTTACGACTTTTTTCTCGAAACATTGCAACGTTTTTCTCAAAACATTCTGACTTTTTTCTCGAAATATCACAACTTTTTTCTCATGAAATTGTAACTTTTTCTTTCAATGTTACAACTTTTTTTCTCCAAACATTACGACTTTTTTGAAGAAACAGATTTTTATTGCAGGACACTGGACACTGGAGTAAACCGCAGTCAATTCACGAGGATACTCACGATTATCCCAATAATGCAAAATTCACCAAGATCAACTTATTGTGAGTGTTTTTTTTTTTATCGCGATCCACGATAAAATCAACTATTGTCCCATCCAGAATCCAAGAAACTTCCACAACCGGTATGTTCACGTCTTTTCTTTTTTTTTTTCATGAGGCTAATTTACGTGATATTGTGGATTTTATATTTTAGAAAACAGAATAGGGGAAATGGTCTGGAAACAAATATTTTTCCATACACTCTTTCCTTTTTTCCATACTTATCCAGACCTGGAAATGACTCAAATCAGAGTCAGACGTTGAATTTCCATGATACATATAAAAAGGTGATTAACCCTTATTCTGCAAACAAGCTAAAGCATGAGGCATTATTAGAGCTGTAAGTAGAAAGGATAGCCATTATTACCTGTGTTGGTAGTGTGAGTGGGAAGCATGGACCAGCAGGCAGGCGTCGATTTTTAAAACAAAGACAATTTATTCAGGCCGGCTGCAAAAAAACCCACACAAAAACAATTTCATTAGGATAATCAGCGTTCATTGCAGACAATTAGAGGAAAAAACCTTCACAGGCAAAACACTGGCCTCCTCCATTCTCCTGCTAAAAAAACAAAACAGTTTGCTGTTGTCCAAACCCTTTTATACCCTGTCACCTCTGTCTGTGGCCAATCAGGGAGGAGCTCTGGACTTACTGACACTTTCACCCAGGTGGCTTCAATCTTCCCTCATTTGGAGCTAAATTGTACTCAGTGGTACTTAGTAATTCTCATAAACCGTTCGTATAATATCATACAAACGTGTCGGTTTTAAATACATGTCCCGGTCACGTGATAGACACGTCATTAACGTCGCGATTAACGTTGTGAAACAGGAAGAATTTGGTAGGTTTAGACAACACCAACACTTAGTTAGGTTTAGGCAACAAAACAACTCAGTAAAACTTTAAATTTCCTTAAAATCTGTGTTCTGTCTTAAATACATGTGCTGGCTGCGTGATACACAGACTCAAACTCTGGTCTGCGTGTGATAGTGCCACCCACCTGTGTACTCAATACAACCATTACAACCATATTACACATCACATGTGTGCAAAGAAATTATATAAAAATAAAACTTCCCTGACCATTAACCCAATGTTTACTCATATCCGCCCTGGCATAGGATGCCAACTCGTGTCGCAAAATTTTCCTTGATTTTCCAAGTTGTTGTTCCGACTTGAGGGGGTGTTCACAGGAATTAAATTTTTCAGATCATTCCGATACCACATGAACGCAGCATAACAGCAGAGAATTAACCACCGACATTTTAAAGGGGAAGTACACGCCTCCTTAAAGGGACAGGCAGGTCAGGGAATTAAAGTGCCCTCACAGAAAAAAAATAAAAAGTGTTTCCCAAACATGACAAGCACGTGACTCAAATGTTGATGAGATGACTGAGAGGAATGTGCATTACACACCAACATTAACAATTCATTTACATATTAGGACTGGGGAAGTTAGGCTCCATGACATCATGTTTTTGGCTCGGTTTGTCTGTTTTTTTGTTTGTTTGTTTGTTTGTTTGTCTGACTTTCAGCAGGATTACGGAAAAACTACTGGCCCGATTTTCATGAAACTTGGTGAAAAGCTGTAGCATGGGCCAAGGGAGAACTCATTACATTTTGGAGCAGATCCGAACCACGGGGCGAATACAGAAATTATTGTTTTCACTTTTGTTAACATTGCGAGATGTTGGCATTTGTGCTGCATTCATGTGGTGTCGGAATAATCTGAAAATATGTTGCTGACTGGGAAAATTCACTCTGCATTAACATTGTGAGATAGCGCATGCCTTATGTCTTACTAAAGACATGAATCTTATAAAGAACAGGTCACAATTACTGTATATGATTACTAAAGATAGCAATTTCCTAAAACACATGGGCACTGTAGTGTTTTGCAAATGTTATTCAAGCAATGCACTATTTTCAGCTGCAAATTAAATAGCCTATATGGTCTTTTAGTGAGTATTCATGTGGAATGTATGTTGGATTGAGTCAAAACAAGCTACAGTTCATGGTAATATCACTCAGTGCAACAGTGTGGCTCACTGAGCATGTAAACAGTCAACAGTGTTTCATATTCCACTATTCAGCATATGACAATTTTCTTAAAAAGGCCTTTTTTTCTGAATATAGCATTTTCTGATTAAGACATGTGGGATATGCTGGTATTATTCTGGTTTTAGGAGCATTCTTTGGACATGTAAACAGCACAAGAATATGGGTCTCAACTGGAGTTTTTACTGCAGTTTGCATAAGGTCACGGCCAGTTTACAGCCTCTTGCTTGTTTACGGCTTGCAGTCAGTTATTGTACACAAACCGACAGTTTGCGAGGCTGGGGTTAGAGATGCATGCAGAAAAGAAAAGCCCACGTTTCTGGTCAGAAGGAGAAACGCAGCTACTTTAAAACATTATGGAGATGACGCCTGACGCACTGAGCGGCGAGATCCGATCGAGGGTGCTGTCACGGCCGGAGCCGCGAGCCACCTCCACATGAAACATAATGAAAAGTGGATGATTTTTGTATATGTGCAAATATCACAAGGCCGACCTTTTCAAGAAGGTGTCTGAAGGAATGAAAGAGGGAGGCTGTCCGCCACCGGCGAAAAAAATCATCTTTTGACGGCTGCATGTAAACAGGAATATCAGTGGAATATTCACTTACATTAGCCATGTAAACAGCTTAGTAGGAATATTGTCTTTTTCAGAATAAGGGCATAAACCAGAATATTGTGTGCATGTAAACACAGTCTCTGATGTGATGTGTTGTGTGTGCAGCTCTATGCCACAGAGGAATTACCTATATCAGGCTTCAGCAACACAAACAACACTTAATTGAGCAATTCACTGTTGGCCTTGGTCAAAATGAAAAATATAGAATTTCAGCCTTGTCCTCTAAGGTTGTTTTACCCTCCGCTTCTTCAATGAATAATCTAAATAATCTAAATACCTTTGATTGAATGCTGTAATAAAAGTATTCTGAGGCTTTGCACGTTACGTCTCTCTGGTGTTGCCCTAATAAAATGTACTATTGACCTTTACTTTACGTGAGTACCCAGTGTCCTCTAGGACGCCTGGATGTTCTCTTTGCGTGCGTACCAGAGACGAGTAGCCGCTGTTGAAATAAGCAAGCGAGTCCTCAGCAGTAGGCCTGTTAATTGTGTGCATGCGGGGCTCAGTGAGACAGATGTGGCAGGAAGCAATCCTGTGATGAATTGACCCCGGTGTTAAATGGTGCCAGTCAACCTTTTAAAATTCAATAAACAAGTCAGTAGGCCTGTGTGGAGATCCATACCCTCATCACAGCGAATTTCCTGCTGCGTAAATGGGTCAATGGCAAAATGTGATCCCTGGGCCCTGACTTTGCTATTTCAGGACTTAAAGACAATTCACCATTAGCTTTGGGCGGCTGCACTAACACCAATGCTTTTTCTAGCAATAAATTGCTAAATTAGCAATGTCAATTATAGAAAAACTAAATCCTAATCCTATATTGCTGTTATGTTAGTCCTTATTCTGTAACATCCATCTAGTTTATATGAAAAATTGTGAAACTTTTCTGTTAAATTCACAGTATTTCCATGACTTTATCCAGTAAAGATAGTCATGCTAGTAACATCAACATGCTAACATGCTCACAGTGACAATGCTAACATGGTGATGTTAAGGACCATGTCAAGATGGTAACCCTAGATTTACGAAAACTCACAAAAACTCTCACGAGACAATTGCTTCCCAACGACCCATACCAGAGACAGTGGATAAACCGAGATTACCCATCTTGGAGTCATTTCCTGTATCTGTGTCACGTGTGTTTAGTTACGACCCCGCCTCTTTAGGAGACTAGCAGCTGTATAGTCGCCCCATAGTCACCAGAGTAAATATTGGACCCAGTTTTCACAATAAGCCACATATCTCCTGAACATTCTGACACCAAAATGGCATTTTTCAGACGAACAGATCAGGAGAAAATTAACTTTGTTCGAGACTTTTTTCTGTCTCAGCAACAAACTCTCGCGAGATCTGGCAACACAGCTAAGCTAACGTCCACGATCGCCACAGATTACTATTTTTTTTTGTAATGCTAAAAATAGCTGTTAGCTTGCCTTTGTAGATATCTAATGTTAGCAAAATAAAATATAAATAAATTGTGTAAATATAACTTTTCATCCATCCACATGACGTCCACGCCCACTGAGGAGACAGGAAGTGTGTCCCATTTCTTATCATTGGCAGAGCCTGTAGTGCCGTATCTTTATAAATATTGAACTATTTAAATATTGAATATCTTTGCTTATACTAACCATAACCATCTCGTGAGACTTTTGCAAATCTTAGGTTACCACCTAGACACGACCAATGCTCAGCAGCTATAATGTTCACCATCTTAGTTTAGCGTGATAACATGTTAACACAAACAAAGAAGTACAGCTGAGGTTGATGGGTAGTTTTGCAGGTATTTGGTCATAAATCAAAGTATTGGACAAATTTAAATTTTGACCTGATGATGGAAGTTAAAGGACAAAGTTTTACAGTTCATCCTGAGGGGGACTTGAATGTCTGTACCAAATTTCATGCCAATCCATTTCACTAAAAGCCTAAAATATGAACCTCACAGGTGTTAGAGAAAAGGTCAGGGGGTCACCAAAGTCATTAGGATTCATCATCTGGTCACCATAAAGGTCAAAATGTCCTGGCCATCCATCCAGTAGTTGTTGAGATATTTCAGTCTGGACAGAAGTGGTTTCGACTGACCGAAATTGACATCCATAGAGCCACGGCGCTAGCATGGCTAAAATGATTATGATAGCCTAATTCTGATATAAGCATGAGCTCACTGTTGAAATATGACTTCTTCTGAGTGATTAGTACTATTATCTAGCATGCACAATCTGACTGGTCAGAAACAACGAATTCTCATGAACGTGGATGAAAACGGTTCGTATGATATCTTACGAAATATGACTGCTGTTCTATTTAACGGGGGGAAACGGTCGCACGATCGCTGTTTTAAACACGTGGTTAACGTTATGAAACAGAACTACTTGGTTAGGTGTAGGCAAGAAAATAACAAGGGTTTGGGTCGTGGATGTATAATAAAACAACGTCCGCTCCTTCTGCGTTTTGTGGCCCACAGAGCAGGCGCACTAGAGACTTCCCGCCGACGGAGCCGGCTACATCCGGGTCAGCATCCGGCTAACTTGAATGGGGATTAAATAATTACTTACGGCTCTTCTAGACTTTCAAAATGTTATCAAACCGAATGGATCAAATCCTGATAGTGAAATGAGTCATTTCGCGTTGGTTGTGACGCCAAAAAATATATATCCACAGATTTACAGACGTCTCTTTCAATGGAAAAAAAACTTTTGGGCCAGAGGGCATCACGTTGTAAAACCACCATTTGGCCACTATGTCAAACCTGCTCTTCCTGGGGGCTTGATGTGGGTTAAAATCCCTACTTCTGTGTTACAAATAAAGATGTTAAAAAATAAATAATAATAAAAAACTACTGGACGCAGAATGTAGGACATGACATATCTATGAATGGCAGTTTATTTACAGGTTAATGTTAAATAACAACACTGACATGAACACCGGTCTCCTGGGTGAAAGTCCTCACCCCTCCCGCCTGCCCTCTTGGCCATTATATTACACCGCTTCACTTCCTCGCCTTATAATTTCTAACGCCACTCGAGGCCTCCGTCTAACAATAAAACGTCAATGGCATGTAATAAGCTGGGCTCACAGTTACGCAAGTTATCTACCTGCGTTGCTTTTCGCAGGAATAACTACAAACAGTGAATGCGAACGGCCTGCCATGTGGAAACATGTGAACGACTCCTGTGACTTTTCCAATACCTTCAATATTTCACCTTCCTGTGTCCTATTAGTGTTAGAAAATGATGACTCCATTGGTTAAGTCTGGCTCCGGCCCCGCTCTCCTTGACTCACTAAATGAGCCGAGTGAAGGATGTTGTGCTCTTCTGCATAAACGCTCGCAGCAAAATAGAGTTTATTAAGACCCATAAAAAACAACATTAAAATTCACAACCAGGGGAGCGTCGCCTGACCCCTGGAGAATGATAAATTAGCTTGTGTTGCTCTAGCAAAACGACCATTTTATACCTTCATCTTTCCCCCCCTGGAGCGGACTCCCCTTCAGACCCGGACTGAGAGGCTCCGGTCGCGAGGATGACGCCGATATCATTCCTTCCCTCCTTGGAAATCACTCAGTGGTGTGAATGACATTTAATTCAGCTGCATGTCTGCTCTTCACATTTATCGGTGTCAAGTGGGAACATTCATTCACCTATAAGCAGGTCTGAATTTGATATTGAGGCATCTGTTGTAATAATAGAGAGCAAGAGCCAAGAAAATAAAAGTCAGAAATCTCTCCAGAAATCTCTCCGGTCGATACAAGCTGCAGCTTAGGGGCTCAGTCCATTGATACCTTTGATTGTATTCTACTTTTCACTTACCATGGATGAAGTGTTTTCTGCAGCCAGTGCTGCTCTGCTTATCTGGGACAAGTTGTAATTGTTGAGTGCAGCCACCTCCTCATTGGTAGTTTGAGGGATGGTACAACAGATTTCATGTGACAGCGGCACTTCCATTTCCCACGCGGCAAACGAGCAGGTGTCTGGGCAGAGAAGAAAGAAAATGTAACAACTTATCAGTGATGAAAAGAAGATGAGAATGATTGAAAAGGGTTAATTATGAGGTCAGATCAGTATCGTAATAAATGAATGCACTCAGAAGGATTCACAAATGTATTTGTGGAGGTATATATAAATGACTCTATACACACAACCTATTGTCCAACGCACAGAAAAAATATTTAGTGTTGTATATATAAATGTTTAAAATAAATAAATAAATCCACATATAAAAATGTATTTCTGATGCACACACAAATATGTTTTGGTGAATGCTTTTGTAAACTTCACTGCATTTGTGTGGGTTTTTTTAGACTCCCCTCGCTGGATTTACAAAAATGTTTTTCAACAGGGAATTATCTGTAGCCAATCAGATGTCTCCCTCCTTTTCAGCCAATCACATGGGTGCATCCCGAACAAGCAGTTTGTAAATGCAGGTTCAACAGTTTGTATATAAATGGAATGTGATGCAATACCCAAATATGCTTTTGATGAAAATTACAAATACTTTTATTTCTATTTCATATATATAAAACAAAAATATTGTGTGTGCATCAGAAATACATTTGTTAAACTTTTTTTTTTTCAATAAATATTTTTTGTGTATTGAAAAATATTGTAGTGTAACATAGGATTGAACAATTACTCAGAATTTTATCAAAATCGCAATATGGCCTACTGCAATTTCCAAATCGCAGGAGGCGCAATATTTGTTAAAGGCGAAATGTGTGTCAAAATACTATTTTAAATTAAATGTTGTGCTGCAGAGATGTCCCGGCCTACACATCATATTCTACAGATTTAAGCATAAAATGTTGTTAGTACAGGTCCTCACAGAAAATCAGAGGAAAACGTACGGAAGCCCTGAGAGCAAAACTTTTTTTTTGCCAGGTAATTTTTTCTAATCTATTTATTTTTTCATCTGTGGAAAAAAAATTTTTTTCAAATTATTTTTTTTAAAACGGCATCTGAAAAAAATAAATCACCTGTTTTCACAGATGAAAAAAATAGAAAAATGATTCTGGCAAAAAAAACAAAAAAAAAACAGACCTTGCTTGCCTCTCAGGGCTTCCGTAAAAATGCAAAATTATGCAAAAAATATAATTCCTTCTAATATCGCAAATCATATCGCAATTGCAATATCAGTCAAAATAATCGCAATTAGATATTTTTTGAAAATCGTTCAGCCCTAGTGTAGAGAGTCATTTATATACAAATCCTAAAACACATGTCTGCATTCATTCATTGTGATGCTTCATGGTGCTTTCAAGTGCAGTTCGGATAGTCACGATGCATTCAGGTAAACTCGAAAATCTGAGTAACTCATTATTGCATTATTAAATACATTTAAATGTGACCATGTGGCCTTAGTGTGGTACATAATGTGACAGTTATATCACACTTCTTTTTAAAGAATTCTTGCAGACACCACCACCGGTGCCAAAAAACAAACAAACAAACAATATCCAACCCTAGTACTTGTATTGGTACTCGGTATCAGCAAGTACACAAATGTCAGTACTTGTCCTTGGTTTGAAACAGTGGTATGGGTGCATCCCTATAAGCTGTAGTATTGTACAGGCCATGTACTCCTCACATGTATGAAGCTGTTGCCCCATAAGTGTCTCCCTTTAATGACGATTCGCTCGCTAACCAAAGTCCCTCGCGAGTCATCACTGGCAACTCATTAGCACTATGCTAAGCTAATGGATCAGTAAATGGATTTTTATGTGGGCATAAATGCTAATTCACTACACTGTTCGACAGTGCTGTGTTTAGCAAACCCAGTCGGAGCCTCGGGGGTGTGTTTGTGTCTCATTAGTCCCGGCCAGGGATCTATTGTGGATGTGGAGGACTCAAAACACAGATCCAACGACGGAGGCCTACGGTGCTGAAACACTTGTCCGTGCTGCACCTGAAGGTTTTATTGAAGAAGGGAAAGATATCCCACAAGTGCAGACACAATTACTTTTTTGAAAACAGAAAAGGCAGCCTGTAAGACGGGAACCGACTGAGTGTCAGGTGTTATTATGTTGCATGATGGCTGCTGCTATCTGGGATTGACACTGACACAAACTGAAGCCACTTGATAAAAATAGAGAAGGTGTGTAGTTCAGAAATAAAGCTCTCGTGCAGACGTTAAGCCCCTCTTCTGCTCCCACACCACCATTTACTGTATGTCTATCCATCCGCAACTCAAATACATAACCCCACATTCTTATTATTTGTTATATTATACCTACAAGTAATGCATTCTAATTAGGGCTGTGCCATATCATATCATATCATTCATGATAATACCAGTATAAATTTGTCCATGATAAAAAGTGTCATATCATGATATCACTGATATAGTGATGTGATGCCGTGTGTTCTGGCTGAGAGCCAGAGCAGCGTGACAGCTTCTGATGAGGACTTAGTGAGCGAATAACTGCTGCTGCAGTCACCAATAACACACTGTTGGGCTTCAGACTGCGTTTAATTCTATAACTAGGAGAACCAGTGCAACTTGCAAATATGCCCCCGTTTTCCAAACCATTATAACACAAATAAGTGGTTTTTTTTCTCAGTGCCAAATGAAAAAAGAACCAATAATTTCATATTTAGATTGATTCCACCTCTCTAAACTGTTTCACCGTCTCAAGCTCTCTCATCTCCGCAGCTGTGAGCGGACTCCGGAGGCCGGCGTGCGTCCGGCGGCGTCACATTAGTTTAACACGACGTTACACATTACATGTTACGCGTTATTATGGGTTGTCAGTTTAGTCAATGATAGAAAACTAACATATAATGTAGAGCTGCAACTAACGATTATTTTCATTATCGATTAATCTGGTGATTATTTCCTTGATTAATCAATTAGTCATTTGGTCTAAAACATGTCAGAAAATAGTGAAAAATGTCCATCCCAGTTCTCAGATTCCAAGGTGATGTCTTTAAATGTCTTGTTTTGTCAGTCCAGAATCCAAATATATTCAGTTTATTATGATAAAAAAAAAGGAAATTTCCCTATTTGAGGCTGGAAACAGCATTTTCTGCCATTTTTGCATGAAAAATTACTTTAATGATTAATCGATTATCATGCATCATAAGACTTTCTATAAGCCTTTAGAACCGTTGCAGAGATTAAATTTAAAAAAAATCTTCTGACTGAAATCTTTTTTTCACGGTCATATTCCTCATCGACAATTTGTAAAACGAGTAACAAGGAGCCTCCACATCAGGGCGTGTACACACTGTCCTGTTTAGAGCAGAAAGTTACATCAATTTCAGACTCTAAAACATAAGATGTCTTTTACTCCTGATTAGAGTCTATTGAATTTTGATATTTATAAAAATATCAAATAACCACTTTAGAATACATACACATACATTGCATTGCTTACCTGTCATTACAAGTTCACTCACTCCGCTCCACGCTCGCTCCTTACAGCTCATTCTACAGACTTTTCTCAACTTTATCACTGTTCGCTTTTATGAACAGACAGTCTGCACAAATATACATCTGTATTAGTTTCCCACAGGATTTAGTGAGACTGTGGTGGGTGGACTTTGAACCCATTTTTGTACATTTTCAAGTTAAATGCATTAATCTGTTGCACTTTTGGAGCAAAATTAAGAGTCTCGATCTAAGAAGAACTTTGTCCTCTTGTTAACAATGTTGTGCTCTAGTAATCAATTAAATCATAAACATAGTATATAGATATTAATGGCCATAGTCATGTGAATGAAGATGACACAGACTGGTGTAGATATGAATGGACTGTCTATATATCATTGCATAGATATGAATGGTAAATGGCAAAAATGACCACTTTACTTAAGTAAAAGTATAAAAGTACTTCCAAGTCAATGAATGACTCAAAGTACACGTTACTCTGTTTAGTGTGTGCGGGCCAGAGATCTTCACAAGTCATTTTAAAGTCCAAGTCAAGTCTCAAGTCTGTTTTTAGAATAATAATTCTTCCATCCTCTGAGAGCATGAGGTTAGAAATAAACACTGTCACATGCTTATTTCTAAGGAGTGCACTTTGCTTTGTATATTGATTATCTTTAATTTAGCCATTTCTGTTTAATGCAATTATCCAACTTGTTATTCTTTTTATCTACACAAAGGTATCGATAAGCTCACTTTAAAAT
>JAOVVB010124599.1:0-12428 GCA_028570985.1 Heterobranchus longifilis | reverse complement strand
AGAGAGAGAGAGAGAGAGAGGGAGAGAGAGAGGGAGAGAGAGAGAGAGAGAGAGAGAGAGAGAGAAAAAAACAGTTTTGTCAGCCCAAAAGGCACGTCGGCCCACCGGGAAAGTGCCCTGCCCTCCCTGTTTTCTGACCGCCTCTCCATATAAACAGTCCTTTACCATTGGCTTTCATACCCTGATCTCTATCACAGGAGCAGTAAATCTTGCTCCTGTTGTGCATTGGGTTGGTCAACCCACCGCTGTGTGGCATGTCTTTATGGTTGGCCAAAACATCTGCTGCACCCACAACCACAACCCAGAGCGAGGGACGCAGGCACAGCTGGGACTTCCAGAAACCAAACGCAACTACTGTAAACACAGTTTTACGTAAGCAGACACTCCTCAACTAAATAGGAATAGTATCAAAGAAAGCAAGAGGAGGGTAAGGAAATGATGTGATTGTCTCACCCAGGAAATTAAATGATTTGGGGTTTTGGAGTACAAAGAGACCAGAAATTACAAGAGACTGAAAACCAGGGAAAAAGGGTGAAGTAATGATGCACAACTTAGTTTTTCATGCTCAGTGTCTTAGCAAAGGATGATCAACGTTGTCCAGTTCAAGTTCCAGTTACCAAGTGATCCACAGAGGCAGCCACCTCCCAACAGCTGCTGCTGGACTTAATGTAAAAACTACAAGAGGGAGGAGAAGAGGGTGAGCAGAGCAGGGACAAAATAACTAAAAACAGTGAGTTCAGCTGGGATAAGAATTAAGCAGGGTGAGAAAAAAAAAGAGGGGAGAGTGGCAGGAGGAATTAATGCAAGAAGACAAGACACGTTGAGAGGGAAATGGAGAAGAAAAGGAAATAGCTGACACAGAAGCTGAGAGATCCGTGTCAGGGAAGGTAAAGCAGTTAGAGGCGGTCAGAGAGAAATGATCCCAGAGGAGACAGATGATGAGACCGATACTGGGAAAGAGAGGGGGAAAAGAGGGGTGTGGATAGTCGACAGATCAGATTTACGCAGACTTGTGGTGACTCAGTGGTATTTTTAATAAAGCTCACACTGTCTTATTGTCTCGGGCTTTCCCAACAAAACACTCCTGTTTACTTGCATGTCACGCTCTGTGAATCACACCAACAATCTGTTGTTGATATTGGGCCCTATAGATGCATTCCACTTCATTTGAAATGAGGCCTTTTCAAATAAAGCTTTTGGCAGTCTCCTGCGAGCCGCTTCCCTCTGTTTATTAGTGGATCTATTGAGAACCAAACTTTGCAATCTCAGTATATCCTATATGTTCGCTTTTGACTTAGTCTCGTGTAGCTAGACTTCTCTCCACAGCGCTGCCGGGGGAAAGTCTGGATTCAATGAGCTCCTGGATTGAGAAAAAAAACTCCCTGGCTGGTTTGTATTTCATTAAACTAATCACAATCGTCCTGGGCGACGGTGCCTCTGCAAAATAGTGTCGGAAGGTAACCCGTTTCGGTGGAACACCTCCACGAAAATTACGTAAACATATTCGTTGTAGATGTTTACAATCATTCACTGAAAGAGCAGAGCAGGTCTGCCTTATTACACCATCCAAATCTTCAAAACGTATTTGTTGGTGCTTGTTTCCCGCAGTGAAGGGACTTTGGGAACGGGAACACAGACTTCCTGTGTGGACAGGAAGTAAGGCTTTATCCTGGCGCTGTTTGGTAAGCCTGCCAGACTACTTTTGACTGGACATGTGTTAGAAGGATAGGAGAAGCATGAAGATATTGCCTCTTTTCTCACAGGCACATGCACACGCACGTGCACACACACACACACACACACCTGTTGTCCTCTGTTTCACCTGAAACAACATTGTCTGCAGCGGTCTATCTCTGACTCAGCGGCGTGTTTGGGTCTCCTTGTTTCCCATGGCCCGGCAGCAGGCCTTGTTTTCATACACAACTCTCCCAAAACACCATTGTGTCGACAGCTTTGCTTACACAAGCGAGTAGAGTTGAGAGTTAACCATGAAATCTTGGTGTAGTCCTCATGGGTGTCCTAATGACTACTTCAGACTTCCCTAAAAAACTTTAACGGTGAGAAAAAACTCCATGTTTTTGAATCGTTTTTTATCAGCACATTTGTAAGATGGCAAGGTTGGTCAGTCTGTTGGTGCAACACACTGGTCCAGTGGATTGCCATGAATTTGCTACATGCCTACGTTCATGTTTACTAGAAGATGAATCTCAATGACTCTGGTGATGCTCTGACTTCATCTAGTGCCACCATAGACTGTATATAAAAATGGACGACAGCTCCCCTAAAGTGAAGCCAAAACATCTGGATCACCCCCTGGTGGCCGGCTGATTACAGGTCATAAAACCCGCCCCCTCCATGTTTCTGTTATGTTTGTTCAAGTGTTAATTTTTCGGATAAGTTTGTAGGTTTTAATTAGTTATTTAATGCTATAAAAACGGAGTGTAATGTCATGATTGACAGGTGTGATTGACTCGTGATTAGTCAGGCGGGTGTATGGGCGGGACTTCAATACAGCGGCTCCACCGGCCGATCACTACTGCGCAGAAGCGCAAATGGTCGTGTCTAAATGGTTACGGTTAGATGAGTGAGGTTAGGCATTGATCTTGAATGCTATGGTTAGTATAAGTAGTCGGGAAATGAGTTTTTGCCTGGTTTTGCCGTCTAGAGTTACCTTAGACATGACCGCAGACTCTGGCTTCAAAATGACAAGATGGCAGCGCCTGTATCCGGAATATTTTGGCTTCACTTTTGTACAGTGGGAGGAAGTGGAGATGTGTCATCCATCTTTATATACAGTTTATGGCGCTGATACGCAAAAATTAATTAAATTAGTTTTATTTCTCTAAAAAAAATCAGCAGTGGGCAAGTAACAGTGTAACACAAACTACCATGACAAGCGAGCTGAGATTTAAAAAACACTGTTTGCTCTGGTTGTGTGAGAGAACACTCAGCATTAAATAGTAACTACACAAATTGAACCGGGAGCACACAACCATGAGTGTGTGGTCTGCTTGTGGCTACGTGCCATGCGTGGGCTAATGTTACAGTGGGATAGTGAGACCTCACTCCCGACTCAGCCGTCTTTAGTGCTGGCCTTGTATGCTATAGCCAGACACAGGAGACAGGGCCTTGGACATGTGCCCCTCACAAGTTGCCAGAGGGCTCGAGATGTTGTGACAAAAACACAACCCACTCCGCTCGTCTCCTGGTCAGCCACTGAATCATCTGTGAAGATGGAGTGAGCCTGCTACTTGTCAACTACTGTAAAGAGGTGGACAGTGCATGACTCAGCAGTGTTTAGGACACTTTCTTCTCAGCCAGTGAGACAAACCATACCATTATTACTGCACCAGTATAGAGAAAAGTACTGAATATTTTATCAAGTCAATCAAAGGATACAAATACAGCTCTGAGCTCCACTCATAACCAATCAAGTACAAGTACTGCATTGATCAAGATATGTACTGAAAGTTTGATGCCAACTTTGGTAAAATACATAATGTTTAATATTGTAGTACATGGTCCCTTCTTAAAACAACATAATAACATTAATTAAATAAATGTTATAGGATAATAGTAGAAATAATAATTATACAAAGCACCTAAATGAATACGCATGGATTGTAAAGTCATTTTGTGTGTTCACACAATCAGTGCTTTGTAAATTACAAATTTGTATTCTTCCTTTCAAGCTCTAAAATTTGAAATCAGAATTTCCACATTTTTCTTTTTTCCTGTATTTATTCTTCCTGTAAACAGGAAGCAGATTGTCTATCCAGCGGTTGAAAATCATGGATGTATTATAGGAACTAATAATAATAATAACTATAGCAAATGCTACGAAGGAAGAACAGCAATGGCCAAAAGACCAGAGATTTCTTTGTTTGGACCGACGACGATGTGGAACTGTTAATGAAAGTAAGAGATAGTAAAGGCGGCTAGTAAATGGTGCTAATTTTGGACCCCGCCGGTGCATTATCTATCAGCGGACGAAGCCATGGTAATAGGAAAGGAGTAGATACACAAGAAGGATGCAATCACAAAAGGTATGTAGACCTATCTAACTGATAAGACTGACTGACATGTGTCTGCGTCATCGTTTCCAAAGGTCTCCCTATCCACGCGTACACACTACAACATACCCCAGAGTTTTCAAACTAAAACAGGCAGAGCAGAGTTGCCAAATGCCGGAGTAGTGTGTATGTGAGACATACACATAGCAAAAGATATGTTTTAAAATGAAAACGTAGTAATGTGGAAGAGGGGGCAGCCCTAGAAATGGCCATATGTGTGACAACTACCTCGACTTTCCCTAGAGCAGGTTGACAGACCAAACAAAGTGACCAAGAAGGAAGCTGACCCGGAAAGGCCAACTCTGACATTAGTTTAAAGTCCCCTAGCTATGATGAAAGATTCCTCTGGAAGGACTACACACTCATACAGAACTTCACAAGTCTGGGCTATGTGGTCGAGGAGCCAGATGGAAGGCACTCCTGAGGAGAAAAAAGCACATGACAGCCTGGAGTGTGCAGAAATTCATGTGAAATTTTCAGAGGGTACGAGCCAAAAGCTAATGTGGTCTGATTTAACAAAAATGAATAGTTCAGCTGTAGTGGAGATCTCAGTTTCAGGACTATGATAGCCTATCACCTATCCAACACCAGCTCTACCATGAAGCATGGTGGTGGCAGCGTCAGACTATGGGGTAAGGGAGTAAAGACCAGAGCCAAGTAGCATTGTTACTTATTTGGGTGCTGATTTGACATTTAGCAGACAATGATCCTAACCATGCACCCAGATCAATACTGGAGTGGCTTCTTTCCATGATTGATTCTATAATAAATCCTATTTTAAAATTAGTTGAATGATGTCTCACCAAATTTAGAAAGAAGTTCAGACATGACAAAGTCCAGGTGTACCAAACCAATATAGACATAGGTGCTTATAAAGACGTTCATGTCAGTGGTTGGACAGTTATTAGAAAAAAATTAAATGGCAGATGTCATTATGTCAGAAATTTGAGTTTTTCTTTTTTGTTCTTAGTGTCATTAATTGATGTACCTAAAACAGACACCACCATATAACATCAATAAAATACTGTCACTTTTTAAACTTAATATACTATACACTAACATTTACTTAATGCTAAGCCATCATGGGTCATCATCAGTCAATAGTGGTTGGTGACTGTTCATGATTTCATAGACATAAATATAGACATTCAGTGGAAACATGAAAGCTAATTAACTCAGCAAACAGAAAGCTATGTGCTTTGATAACATTTCCTCTGATAAATACATACAAAAGATTAAATATACTACAAATATTTACAAGGACTTGCTACAGCATGAACCCCTTGGAAAGATTTTTTCCTGTCGGTTTCTACTTTACCGTCGTGCAGCGTTTCCAAGGGATCCTGGAGGGTTGAGGATCATCAAATTGCCTTGAATTATGATTGCACATGCAAGCATATGCCATCAGCTGCAGGGAGACTGTTAGTTCCTGGCTAGTTCCGCCACTGGCAGGATTTTCCCTGTGTCATTTGGCTCCTGTTTCCTGTCCACCCAGCTGCTAGTTCACATCATCGCACAGTAAACAATTAAGAGGAACAAATAGTGAGAAACCTGAACTCTGAGTCACCGACGGCTGAGAAACGTCAGAGCTAACAGCCATGAACGCAGAGAGCAGGCCCATTCTCCTGGGTAATAAAACACAGCAGTAGCCACCTGTGAGACAGTGTGTGCTAATTGATCCACACGGTCTTTGCATAGGGATCATACATTGACGCAAATCTTTACAATGGTGGGAACAAGATGTGTTGCTTGGACATGCTGTTCTATGAATTTGCTGCAGTGTATTTGATTTTCACCGTTCCTCTTCTCTTAATGCATGGTTTCTTCCATCCAGCGCTCTGTTAAAAAGATCATCCCTGTTGTGAATGTGACCAGGAAACCATTTCACATTACAGTGCTTAGTCATCCGAGTGGAAAGTAACCTTTGCAGTATCCTAGCACTGTTTCTGAGTCTATTCACTTCCAAATAAAGTCATTATGTAGTTGGTTTGTGATGGCAGTTACACATTCAGTGACTCATTCATTCTATAGCAGGTGCATGGCTTGGCCAGATCTTGAATGTATTTTACAGTAGCACTGTATTACAGCTGATCTTGGTTTATGTATGGAATGGATAAGGGTAACTATGATTGGCAGTTGCAAGTTGAGGTATCAGAAGGTACTTGGACTAAATGTGTTGTAGACAATGCTACTCAGAAACTGTGAAAACTAGAGGTTTTGTCTCTGTTGAATATCTGACATTGATATAACATTATGAGGCAATCCTTTGAAATCCAAAGCAAAATAGTCAAGAGAATATTAGCAGTCTAAGCATAAATGAATGAAAATGCCTGAACATATCTAAGTAACCGGTCTATATTCTAAACCCCCAAAACACTAATCACGTCACGCAATACAAAACATTATGCAGTTGTAACTTTGAAAGGAAAAACAAAATCATAACACCATTTTGGCCAAGACATCATTCTAGGCTGTTTATAGAAACTGTTCTGTAACATCAGTCTCAATTATATATATATATATATATAGCATCATTGATTTGATCGATGCAAAATTGTATTGTTTTTTTTTCTTAACATTCTTCTTCCAAAATTAATTTGTACTTAAATATTTAAAGTCATCTCACTTCATTATGCTTGCCCCTGATCATTGCTGCTGGTGGCTATATTTATCTAATTCCTTAAATCCAGCTTTTTAAAAAAAATTACACAGAGAAAAAAGAAGCGTAGGATTTAATTTTGTGGAGGATGTGCCATATAGGTGTACCCCTTGCGCAGCAGTATCAGTGACGCAGAGTGTCTGTTAACTTGGCACATGCTGATCAAGTGATCAGCGGCACTGTCTCTTTAAGGAATGATCCATTTAGAATGAATGAGGACAAATGTTACAGAAGCGGTGAATACTTGCAAAGCTCTTGTTTATTGTGTCGCTGCACAAATAGTGTCTCTGTTTTGACTGTCAGTGGGCTGCTTTGTGATCTTTGAAGACAGTAGAGAACTCGAGGGTGCAATTGTCGCTGAACGCTGGTGCTCTGAAATTGAACTCCCACCACCTCATCTCCTCTCGCATCGATCGGAGTATTAAGAGAGGGTGTATGGCATGTCGCTCTGTGAATGGGAGAGAGAGCCAGGGAGAGTATGAGGGGGAGGGAGAGAAGCGGGGGGAGGGAGAGGGACTGTAGCGTAGTCGTATATGTCAGCCTCAGAAGCTGCGTGGGTCGCTCGGCTCCCTCACGCCATTGTTGTTGTTGTGAAAAAAGGCAGAACAAAGGACTCCCCACGCTATGGAACTCTTATACCTTTGTCGGCTTAGCGGTGTTATGATCACGCCCTGATGGAATGCTTTTGAAATTAACCATATTAAGGAGCACAGCAGGCGTTAACTGAGCTGGCACACAGTCAGTGACAGAGGCAAGAAGGGAACTGAATAGCAAACTGAGGCATCATCCTTCTCGTATTTGATCCTGTTTTCTTGGGTTCATCCGCCTCCTTTTCCAGAGAGTGGCCACTGCTGATAAGGTTTCAATCCCTTCTCTGAAGGCTTGGCGCGGACATCGCTGTGGCTTATTTGTTGAAGGGGTTGCTGTGGATACTGACGGTAGGGAGGCTGCACTGGAGCCAGAGGCAAGAGTGAGCAAGCCGCCTGCTGCAGAGAGTGCCGCTATGGAGCAGATGAGGCTGAACCAGGCTAAGCAAACATGAGATTTACGCCACACTTTCTGTGAAAGGCTACATCCAGCGAGCGCAAGAGACTTCCACCCTGCAAAGCCCCTTCCACCTACGCCGCTCCCGCTGCACTCCTCGCCTCTCGCCAGTTCCTTCCTTTTGGATTTCGTGCAGGAGTTGATGGAAGTGGAGGGTGTAAAGGATCAGCCCAGCCAGATGTGTTAGCATCGCAGGTCATGTGATTTCTCATGAGGGCTGGGTGAAGTGGTGGAGGGTCTGGTAGACCCTGGAGCATCCTTTTTTTTTTCTCTCTCTGTGACTGCGTGAATAGCGACGCCTGAATGAGAAAAAGCAATGCGGGCAACAGTAAGTAGCAGTCAGATCTTTTGCAAGCCTTCCGTTTGATTCCATGAACATGCAATGAATGTCTCAGTATTGATTTCAATGTAACTTCCAATGCTAAGATTAAATTGGACTTCATCCTAGGGGTGTTTGCTTCACACAGACGGGGGTGGACAACAAACGTACACATGCACCCGACTGTGAAGTGCCTAGACTTTGATTCAATTAGACCTCGATTGCCCCGCACCCCCCTCCCACCCTCACCCACCCACCATCTACACTTGCTGCTGACGCTGCCTGTGTGGGTGTGTATGAACATATGAGCTTGTGTGTGTGGCAGTCAAAGGGTTCTTTCCTGTCCCCGCTGAGCACATGAATGGGAGCAGTGTCAGAGATGGAGGTGCTGATGATTCCTGTGCTTGAAGAGAACCACAGCCAAAGCCCTTTACCAGGGGAGTGTAGATTCTATGACAGCGACTTCCACAAGAGTGAGGTAACCAGCGCCCACACACAGTGCTGGGCAACACAAACCTAATTATGTGGGTTCTTTTGGAGTTAAGAAGAATAAGTTAAGAGAATTAAGAATTCGAGATGATTCGGAGGGAGACGTTTCAGGGTATTTTGAATTTTATTAACATCGACCTGTTGATTAGTGAATGGAAAAAAAAAAAAAGATTGCTTTTCTTCAGTTCTGTTAATAATTTTAGTTTTATTTGGCTATTGTCAAAAGAAGGTGACATTGTCAGGAATGTTGAATGGTTTGAAAAGTTTGTCCCTTGGACAAAATGCACCTTTTTCACAAGGCTTTTTCTTGTTTAGTTCTGATGTTCAAGTCTTTTGTAATGACAGAAGCAGCATGACTCAGTGTAGGGTAGCACAGTGTACCTGATATTTCCAACAGTCATGATGAACTCCATGAATGGGAGATGGATATAATAATAGTTTAGAGTTCACTGGGTTTATATAAAAACGCATGTACTGTAAAGCCTGGTAACTCAAGAAGACAAATGTTGTTTTTCTGCACATTAAAACTGTGTATGGGGAGAAAAAGTCCAAATCTTGACTCTTTTGATGATTTTTTATTTGAAATATTGACACAATCAATATTTTTAGACAGAGGCTAATTGTTTTTTTTCTTTTACTATGTTAATGAGTTGAAATAATAATCGCGTCCTTTGTTTCCTAGTTTTTTCCATCTGGTGGCAACATCTGTTGGAGTATTTGTGAAATGTACAGATGGTTATTTTTATGTCATATGTACAGTGAGGAAAAGGTCACTGAGTCTTGTAATAAGTTATAAAAGATAAAAGTAATTACATTCATTGCATTACATACATTGAAAGTGATAAAGCATCGAGTTAAAAATTCAACCATTTCATCTCATTGATTTACAAAATGAGCAGCTGTTTAAATATATTGTATTTTGAAAGACACTCAAGCCATCATTTCATGATTTTGAGTTTCAGTGTTTTTAATCATTGACCATAATTAGCTAGGTTTGCATACCAAACTGATATTTTTCTTTTTGTAGCCTTGTTCCAGTTATTGGTTCATTAAACTCATTCACCAACTCTTATCAAGTCTTTAATATGACCTGTATGACCAAAATGAACTGAAAATGCATATTTGGTGAGAAATGAAAGCTGTATTTATTATACTGTACTGCTTCTTAGAAACAATCACAGATTCTGTGGATATTGCTTGAAATGGACATGGGCATGAGCTTGTGTATTGATTGTGTGTGTTACATTCAACACATTTACATTTCACACACACAAAGTGGAGGCTATTATTGATAGATTCACTTCTCCAGGTATGGCAGTGATTATTGGTGTTCACACTTTAGTCTCTCCACTTTATCCCCCACAGTCAGTCAGTTAATGTTTCCTCTTGATTTTATAGCCAGTTCATGTTTTGATGGGTTTTTGTCCTGAAAACAATTGGTGTGATTAAAAGGTAAAGGGGACCTGTGTAAAGTTTTTTTTGTCTACTGCACATATTTTAAGCAGGCTGGAGCACTTGTCCCATAGCAGACACATTTGTGTGTTTTTTGTTCTGATTGTTGTTATTTCTGCCTGTACCTGCCTATGCCAGTGTTAATATTAGGCAACACAGAAATTTGTATAACGCCAGAACGACTTTTTCAAAAACAATAGACTGTGGCTTCTGTTTTTACACAATGTCACCATGTAAAGTTGTCCATTTACAAAAGGGGCTTCAGTTTTATAGTCGCTTTAGAACAAGTGTGAAAGTTAATTTAGATTGTCAAATGAAATGTATGTTTGTTTTCTCCGCAGGTAATCCTGGTGCAGGTAAACCCAGGTGAGGCCTTCACTATTCGACGAGAGGATGGTCAGTTTCAGTGTATCACAGGTAAGAAAGATGTTCTGTTATTACGTCTTTTCAATGTGATTCTGGATTCGAATGCATGTTTAATAATCCAGTTGTAAGTTGATCTTAAAATATACATTTTATAATGCATATGGATATATTTGGACCCATGTTCATTTATTTAGCCCTTTGTGCAAGGAGAAAAAAAAAAGTAAATATCTCCCTTGCGGCACACCATGTTTCTAGCCTTGAAAAAACTAAACAGGTTTATATAATGACATCTGTTAGACTATTGTTAGAGTACACCCTTTCCACAAAATTTGAATATGGTTTGACCATATGTTTTTATACATTAAAACCATATCTAAACACATGGTTTAGATATGCCAATCCCAAAAGCAACCAGATACAAGAATAGAATTGTTTAATCAAAATTCTAGCATTACCTCCTAAATCTGAAGACATGCAACGTGTGCACAGGCTTATTCTTTTCACAGTACCAGTAATGGTACTGTGAAATGCTGCAAGAGGTACAGTATATTCAGTGGGCAAAGCACTACTGCTCCAGCAGACAACATATTGAGTGTAAGTTTCAGGGCATTGTGACCGCAAGACAAATACCACCTTGTCTGCATTCTTCACAGGGCTTCCAAAAGGTTCCAGGAAATGTATGGCTCAAAATGCTTCGCACTAGTCTGTATATACCCTGACACTTGTGGAAAGCTAAGAGACTTGTCTAAATTAATTAATACAATACATGTGTAAAATAACTAGGGCTGGGGGATAAAGTTGAAGTGAATATCTCAATATTAATCAGAGCATCCTAATATTAAGGTATATCATGATAATGTGCAAAATTAAGCAAATATTCAAAATTGCATGGAAAGAAAATCAAACTGATGTTCAGTACAATACATTGTTCTTCTGTTGTGCATAACCTCAGACAACTTTTCACATGTGCAAAACAAAAACTTATTTTCTTAACTACAAGCTTAGAATCTTTCATTTGATCATCTGTAAAAATACACACCCTTACAAAGAGATTGTGTTTAAAGAAAACATTTGACAAACTTGCACTTTTTTAAGAGCACACGGGCTCTCAAAAACTAGAGAAGAGGTGTTTGAGAAGAGGTCTTTGGCTGATTAATAAAATGTACATGATGAATATGTAATATTTTTCCTCTGTGCAGTTTGCTCTCCTGTAAGAGGCAAAAAAAAAATTCAAATGAGAGCTTAGAGTCTCTGTGCCTGTACGTGTAGATAATTATGATGAATCAGGAGGCTTTTTTAAATCCAATGTTGACATCCTAGTCATCTAATCATGAGACTGCTAAAGGTTCTTGCAGCTAACCGCATATTTCATGTAGGTGCTTAAATCTGATAATCTTAACAAGTGTAAGATTGTAATAGGTGTAAGTAATCTGATTAACAGAGCTAGATTTTTGCTTAACCTCTTTATTTCCAGCAGTCACCTTCACCCAGATTCATTCAGCTTTTTTCAGTGTGTGCAGTGAAAGAGGGAGGGGATTGGCCAGGATGCATTGACGTACTTTTACAGGAATGACAACAGGATGACAGTCATGTCTCACAGCTCCCAGGCTGCTCAATGACATAATTGCATTTTATGGTTCCAGCCAATGTAGAGAATAGTACAGCCAGAAAGAACATGTTATGTAAGTGCATCAGTATATTTTGATAAAATTAGATGTTTTTTAAGAGACGCCGAGCTGATCAAGCCTGATCACATTGATTCACATTACACTTGCTTAATATGCATAGTAACTGAATAATAAAAATGAGTTAAATAAAACATGTATCCTATAATGATAAGTAATAGGCATGTAGAAGATAACAGATTAAAAACGGACACACAAAATGCTTCCTGAAAATGTACCATCATCTTTCATTCTTCAGTTCAGTAACTGTGATGTTGTGTGCACATAAATACATCCCCTTTGATTTTTATCGGTGTTTCTATTACACCACCCCTGCATTCCCCAAAATGTCATGCTCTCGT
>JAOVVB010124588.1:0-12428 GCA_028570985.1 Heterobranchus longifilis | reverse complement strand
AGAATGTCATGATCAATCACATCAAACGCAGCACTGAAATCCAGCATTACTGCACCAACAAGCAATGACGTATCCATAGCAGTAAGCCAGCTATCTGACATTTGTGACAAAGCTGTGCTGGTAGAATGGCCGGCTCTGTATGCATGTTGAAACATAGATGTCAAACCGTTTACTGAGAAATAATGATTGATTTGTTCAAACACAATTTTTTCTAGTACTTTGCTAAGCACAGGCAAGATGCTGATAGGCCTGCTGTTGGGACCACAGAAAGTTGACTTTTTGTCTTTTGGAAGAGGAATAATCTTTCCTTCTTTCCAAATTTTTGGGCACACGCCACTAATCAAACATCTATTAAAAATATGGCATATTGGTTTAGAGATATATGGGGCAGACAATTTCAACAGTTTGCTGTCAAGGTGGTCAGTACCAGCAGACGTATCATCAGCCAAAGAGCTCAACAACTTTTCCACCGTCCCAACATCAACCTGATGGAAATCAAAAGTACAGTTTTTTTCCTTCATGATGCTATTTTTTATAAGTACATCAAAGTTAGTTTGAACAGCAGTGTCCATATTACCCCTTAGCTTAGAAACCTTTTCCACAAAATAGTCATTAAAGTAGTTTGCAATATTAAGCGGTTTAGTAAGATATGTCCCTTCAGATTCCACAAAAGTAGGAGTATGGAAAGATTTTTTACCCATGATCTCATTCAATACATTCCACGTCTCAGGAAGAGATGCAAGTGAGGGAAACAGAGATGCGAGATTAGGTAATGGGATGAACCTCTTGATTACAAACTAATGTGACGAGGGGATGAAGTGCAGCTGGAGAGAAGGGTGGAGAAGCTCAGCTGAGGGGAATGAGGTGATTAGAGAACAGGCAGGGAGCTGATTGGCTGGAAAAACTCTGAGAGCAGGAAGGACTAACGAGGCTGATTCAGAGCAGGTGTGGAGACGGGCAAAGAACAAACACAGGAGGAAAAACACAGCAAACACAAAACACAGAAAACTAAAATCTAGTCTATCTACATAGTCTTTCACAATCAGTATAACAAAAAAAGTACAATGTATCTGTGTTATTAGTTTTCTGGGTTCATATCTGGAACTGTTGTCAGAGCAACATGCCCAAATAATGCATAAGTGCAGCTTTTTGAGGAGACTGTCCTCCACCGGAAAATGACAGTAGGCGCCCTCTAGTGTTCACAGATATTATGGAGGAAAAGCAGGAAGTCATGTAACATGTATTTAGGGCAGGAGGGGTGGTGGATGGGTCAAACAAACACAAGACTTTCACCCAGGAGACCAGTGTTTGTGTCCCGTTTGAAAATAAGAGTGGGGACAAACGTCCAATATGGTCATATGGTTTGGAGGACTTGTTATTGACAGTTACCTGGATTGGACCAGACGGTTTACTTTGAACCACATACTGTACATGAAGTAAACACTTTCTTCAAGATTCAAGATTCAAGAAGTTTATTGTCATATGCAGAGGAAAACACAGACGGTTACACCATACAATGGAATTCTTACTTTGCTTGTCCCACAATAAATTAACACTTAAATAATAGTAAAAAATAAAAAGTCAATAAAATATAATACATTATCTGTAATATAAAGAGAGCAGCAATCCTGAGTGTCAATAAAGTGCACTAGTTTCCAGCAGCGGTGAAGATGCTGAGATTCTTAGATTCATAATGAAAGAGTGTTTATATAATGATGCTTTTAGATGACAACATACAGGTTATTATAAAATCACCATAATCTGTAATTATCACAATAACATTTTCACAGTGAAAATGTACCTATACTTATACATGATAATGAAATTAATAGAAAATAAAAAAAATAAAAAAATGTTTGGGAGACCGTGAGTGAAAATACATAAATTAAAAGATTATGTTAAAACAGACCATTGGAGCCAAAACATATAGAGCATTTCATTTGACATTAAATCATGCATGTAATTAAAGCTGCTTTTAAGAGATATTAGTAAGGTTTAATTTCCATAACATACTTATGATTATCACTTGTGATCAAAGTGGAAACGTGGAGCACAATGAACAAAATGACACAAGTAACAATGCAGGAACATAAAATTAGATTATGATCGAACCTATTGTCTCAGTGCATGCAACACACCTACTCCATGTTACCATGATCACATGGTCATCAGTATTCAGCCAATCATATGAATGCTGCACATGGTTTCATCACTGTGCTAGTTTTGCCTTTATTTCAAAATAAGAGTGCACTGTTATCCAATACAACTTCATCCATGATTTATAAATCAATCCTCAAACTGCTTTCAAAGAACCAAATTAGCTGGATGAAAATAAACATGATGCATTATGAGATTAGTTTAGCCTGATATCTGCTCGTTAGCCTCAATTACTTAAGTTACACTTGAAGAACAGGGCCAGGGTGGGTCATCATATGAGAGGCGCACTAACACAGACTGTTGGTTTAGGTGTTTTCATAGGATTTATTGACAATAACAAAAACCTAGGATGTAGTGAACTATTTTCACTGGATATTATGAGCTGTTTTTAGATTTAATTGCATTATAAACACTTGAATGCATCATTATTGGTAACATGTTTCCCATTACACTCTTGCAGTTTACTGTTATTCCAACAGATGGCAACCTAACACAAGATCATGTCATAACCAAGTACTGAGGTTGAAACATGCAAGGAAATTCTGTGTATTAAACACACATACTACAAGGTCTAAAGATGGCTTATATATTATTAATTTAATATAAGAAAGAAAAAAAAATCACACACACAAACTAATGCTGCATTCACATGGAGTCAGGCAGAAAGCCGTCTGGGCAGACATTTTATTTAATTTCTATTAAAACGATACACGCATGATGAGTGCGTTGCTATGGTGATGTTGTATTGTTTACAAAGAATAGAGTAAAATATATTAAATACAATTATTTTGTGCCTATTTTTATGTCATTATTCTAGTAGGCCTAATGCATGTAGTTTCTTGTAATATCTCTCGTGTAATATATCTCCCCTGTTGTTCCTGGTGTGAGAGAGAAATGTAACATCCAGTTGTAAACACCATCATGGAGGATGGCAAAAAGTATTAAACTATTTTAACTGTGGAAGGCAATGTCGTCTACGGTTAACGTTGGTGGTATTCTCTGCTGGCCTCATCTAATGTTTTGTGTTTTATTAGTTTTTCTCAAATCAGGTGGCACCGCCTGCCTTTGATATTTCACCCCTGTTGCGTGGCTGTTTGTCATGTTCTCAGAGAGAAAGTGGAAAACTTGGACAAGAAGGAACTGTCAAGAATTTGTCACCGTTACTGATCGGCACATGCACGTTTTTGGGGCATTTTAAGAATCAGTAGTCTAGGGGAGATCTTTTGCACACACAAAATTCACAAACCCTGTCACAAACCCTGTTATCCTCTCTCTCTCTCTCTCTCTCTCTCTCTCTCTCTTTGAAAACATCTCATTTCTCAGGAGGCGTCCCCTCGCTGTGTACAGGTCTATTTTCTTCCGCTGACATTTCCTCTCTTCAGCAGCCACGCTGTACCTTTTTGCTCTCACTCTGCCAATTTTAGCACACACACATGCTCACACACAACACTGGCACACATACATCCCCACACATTATGTACACGCGTGAAAATACACAGGAACACACACACCCCCCCACACACACACACACACACACACACACACGCACACACACACACACAAACAAACACTCCTGCTGCTAACAAATGACAGACAGGAGGCCTCAGGATGAAGAAAGATCATCTGAGTGCTGTGGAAGTAGAGGGCAAAAATACATGTTTGTTTAGACAGCATCCAGATGTGCTACGTGTGTTCTGAGTGAACAGCGTGGCCAGAAGGTATGACAGAAAGAATGTAGCTTGTGCATTATGAATCAGATTTCTATATGAATTATCAATCATCTATGTAGAAACATGAAGGAATGATCCTTTGATCCTCTAAGATTTCTGCTGCCTGTTTATTTTGTCAAACTCAAATACAACTTCTTTGAGGACCAAATTTGGGCCCTACAGTGATAATCATACAGAATTATTGAACGTGTACTTTGAGTTTTTAGTTTGGCTCATGTCCCATCTGCTAACCTGGAGGAGGCGGGACTTATGACCTACACTGCAGCCAGCCACCAGAGAGTGATCAAGAAGTTTTGGCTTCACTTATGGGGGAGCTGTCCATCTTTATATACAGGCTATGCATTGGTTCCATCTCTAAAGGTCTTGGCCTAGTTTTCCATGAATGTGCTAGCTTGAGGGTATATGTGTTTCTCCCCAGAGTGAGTAACGGAGCTTTTAATGGACAGAGAATGAAGGCTTCAATAGTTAAAGGAACATCTGGCCCTGAAGAAAAAAGGTCACACAGGAAGTGAGTAGTGTAATGCACATGCACACATGTTTGCGTTTGTCAAACAGCCAATAGGAACATGGTCTCTCTCTCTCTCTGAAATGACCTGTGATTGGTCAAAATCTTACTTCACTAGCTAGATTTTCTAAAGCCTGAAACAGAACCAAGAGAGAGGTGCAGAAGAAGATTTTTTTGTGTAGTTAGCGATTGAAACTACAAACACCTTTGGGTCATAAAAGGAAATTAATTATCTTTTATTTTACCATTGCTTCTCTACTGTAATTAAACCAGCCCTGCACTCTTTTTCTTTTATCCTGACCGCTGTGAAGAGATGCCCAGACAAGGCATTCATCAGGCAGCTATCACCACACGCTTGATCTTGAGCATTGTCATCATGGATAAACCTCCCAAATATGTGTAAACAAATGTCCAGAGAAGGACAATTTGGTTAAGTGAGTAATCCTGGTTGGTGCAATACCCCCACATGGACTTCCCATGTATAAGTGTGGTATTTTATTTTGGGGGGGTGTATGGATGACCTGTGAACAAGTGGGCACTTTTTGCAATAAACTCAATTGAATGGCATTTTTTTTGCTGGCATGTGACTGTGGCTGTCGCCGGTGTGGAGGCATTATGTTTCCGGATTGTCCGTCAGTCCCATTCTTGTGAACGTGATATCTCAGGAACGCCTTGAGGGAATTTCTTCAAATTTGGACCAGACATCCACTGGACTCAAGAATGAACAGATGAGATTTTGGAGGTCGAAGATTAAGGTCAACTGTGACCTCACTTTTTTTTTTGTTGCCATAACTCAAGACCTCATATGCTAAGGATTAGGATAAAATTATGAAGTGATGACATTTTATATCCAAAAGGTCAACGTCACTGTGACATCATAATGTTCTGCTAAAAACTATTTTTCTGGCTATTATTGAACACCATAACTCAGGAACAGAAAGGGAGATATTTGGTCACATACTGAATTGGTGACACTAATCTTGAAACTGTGCTGATTGTTTAGATCTTCTGTGCTGGCTGGTTCAACATGTGTGTGAAGCATACACATTTCACCAAAAATACACTTAAGAACTATTAATTAACTTCTTTCCAAGTCTTCACTACATATATCTGGACGGATTTAAACTGCAACTTGACTGGTTGGGAGAGGCATACAACCACAAGGCGGTAATTGTAGTTTGTTTTATATTTTGTGAGAATTTCAACCCGTTCTCACTCCCAACTGGTCAGAAATGACAGCTTGCTCAGTGGTAATCAGCATCTGAAATGACTTTTTCTAGCTTCTGTATGAGCCACACTGCAACCACTACTGTGCTTAAAACACGGAAATGATGTGTCATGGTTTAAAAGACAATGAATAAATACATTACATTTACTCAAACACTGTACAATTGTACCTACCTGAGTATTAAACTTCTACTCTACTACACTTCAGAGAATATATTGTACTTTATACTGCACTACAATTATCTGACAGGTATGGGTACTAGTTACTTTTCAGATTTGGGTTTTACATACAAAATGATTGGTTTATAAGCATATATTTTTGTATTTTCAAATCACAAATTATTATGTATTTGTTTTATTTAAATACATTTTCTCATACCAGTATTTTGTATTTTATTTTGATACATTTGATGAGCAAGTGTTTGCTTTTTGATGTATTTGTGCACATCTCTGTTGATATGAAAACGCTCATTGTTCCTCCAAACGTGTGAGAATATTTGTTGGTATAATTTCAAATTCAAGGTGAAAAGGGGCGGAGACGCGCTTTGATGCAAATTTCCCCCTGCTGCTGTTGCTGCTGCGCCCGCGTGCGAGAGCGCGCTCCATCGCTGTCATCAGTACAACATCAGCATCTTCCGGGGGGCGCGCGCAGAGAAACGGGAGGAGGAGAGAGAGAGGGAGAGAGAGAGAGAGAGAGAGAGAGAGAGAGAGAGAGAGAGAGACATACTGGATAAAAGCTACGACAAAAAACATGATGATAATGGAGTCGAGGCGGTGGAGGATGTCGGATTTACGAGAAAGGACTGTTGAAATTTGACAGAGGGCTCGTGTTGAAATCTGTTCTCCGTTTTTTTTTTGTGTTCGTACTGTTTGATTTCCACATGCTGCGTGGACATTGAAGGCGAGCAGAGGAAGGGGAGCACCCCACGGATGCCTCGGAAGGTAAAGACGGGCTCCACCGCTGGCCAGGCAACAAGACGCATCTCATCTCACGGATGGTAATAAAGGACATCCAGAAGACAGCTCTGGACTGATGGATGAGGATGAAACACAGCTTTAACCCCCCCTCCACCCCAACACTGTGAAATCAAGAAAATCCTGTTTTGATGGATTTTTTTTAATCATTCATGGTATAGCCCCAAGGAAACGAGCCTTAGACAGCAATGTTGAATCACTGGTCCCGGTAAATTATTCATTAGTGGTGTAGGTAGGCTATGATTTTCTATTGCTTCAATGTAGCATTTTTCCCTCATTCATTTTTACAATGTTTGTGATACCGTCCACATATTTGCAGGTTACATTTGTACCGTGTGGTTATGTAGGCCCGTTTATTAGCCTTTAACAGATAAGAAAGTGGGGGAGATTTTAGCGCAGGAAAGCTTTGATATAGAGAGGGGAAAAAATACTGTGTAGTGAGGGGTGTTGCGAGCTGTCTGGGCATTTTTTCTTGTATAAAGAAGGACGGGGGTGGGGAAAGAGATATAAGGAGAAAAAAACGACCAAACATGTTGCCTTCCCAAGAAGCCTCCAAGATCTACCATGACAATTATATGCGCAACTCCCGGGCCATCGGGGTGCTGTGGGCCATCTTCACCATCTGCTTCGCCATCGTCAACGTGGTGGTGTTCATCCAGCCCTACTGGATCGGCGACAGCGTCACCACGCCGCAGGCCGGTTACTTCGGCCTCTTCCACTACTGCGTGGGCACCGGGCCGTCGCCCAGCCGCGAGCTCACCTGCGTGGGCAGCTTCTCCGACTTCAGCTCCATCCCGTCCGGAGCCTTTAAGGCGGCCTCGGTGTTCGTGCTGCTGTCCATGGTGCTGATCCTCAGCTGCATCGCCTGCATGGCGCTCTTCTTCTTCTGCAACACCTCCACCGTTTACAAGACCTGCGCCTGGATGCAGCTGCTGTGCGGTAAGGCACTCTTCTCAATCTCTCTCTCTCTCTCTCTCTCTCTCACACACACACACACACACACACACACACACACACACATGCAAAAAACAAGACGAAACCTGCACCCAAAACTCAATTAACGCTCATGTTTTAATTGCAGGAAGAGGCACCTTGCAGCCAGGGGTGTTGCTGTAACCATTTAGGCTACGATCTTTTACCAGTGCATTTTTCATGAATGCATTCTTTGTTTGATGGAGACTTCTGATGGTCAGTCATAGTTTAGCCACTTTCACAGATAAGCACAAATACATTAAAAGTATCGTACAAATATGAAATACTTGCCCATGAAATGTAAAATGCACAATATTGGTATGAGAAAATGCATTTAAATAAAATACAAGTAATTTGAAAATACAAAAATACATTCTATACAATACAAACTAGTATCATCACATTTTTGGAATTTGCATCAGGCTTTCAACTAAATCCAGTGTAAACCCATCCGGGGGACGTCAGGTGACATAGTATAAAGAGTGACAAAGTCTACATTGGGAGGAGACTTTCACCCATGAGAGAGCTGTCTGTGTCCCGTGTGAAACCAAAAGTCACTGTTGAGTTATTTACGTAGACTACTTAAATTACGTACACAATTAATGTAACAAACATACATATTTTAACCCAATGTTTTTCCTTAACGTATACAAATAGTTTTGTTGCCTAAGCACACGTTTTGTTTGAATTCACAATGTTAACCCTGTGTTTAAAACTGTCCATCATTTGGATCATTTGGATCGTAAAAGTGACATCAAGGGGTCCTGAAGCGTCCCTCTGTGACGAGTTGGGAATGAGAACGAGGCGTTTAATGACACGCGGAAAGCTTAAAATGCGTAGACATGACACGAGAAATGTCCTCAAAAGGTGCATACTATGAGGTTATTACTTTTAACCTGGGGATGAAACTGTGTTTTATTTGAGAATAAAATGCTGTTTAAGTAATTTGTTACCAATTACATCTTTATTTTTTTTCTGTCTAGCAAAATACAAATTACAAAATACTCAAAAGTAATTAAATATGTATTTCAAATACATTTACTGCCCATCTCTGCCCACCTTTACTGCATGGGATATTATTTCAGCCTTTTGTTCGCCCCATGAATCCACCAACATGTGTTGGTGTGTTGGTCTCAGTAAATGTGCTGTGAGATTAGACAATAAAATTACCATAAGATACATTTGAAAATGCCATACTGTACATAAAAAAATTGCAAAACTGCAAATTTCCACGTGAAGGCTACATAGTGACATCCAACATCATTAGGGACTTGTGCGGTCAGTATACTGAGCAGCTTCTCAGGTGTAGACATCAGACAAAAGTGTTTGTGCAGCAGTTTCATTGTCTGTTACTCCGCTGAAATCAACATGCTGTGATCTAAAGGTGCAGCCCATGTTCTGTTACACTCCATCAGGATGTCGTGTGCACAAATACATTTACCCATTATTCACGCAGTGAAAGCAGTAACAGGCCCGGAGCTCCCCTGTTACCATTGATATTCTGAGGATACACCACTGCATCTCCAAAGACAGCAGCAGCAGGATCAGAGCTTTATGCTGATGAAATGCAAATGTTCAATTCATTCATCCATTTCGGCTCATCGTAGCCTAAACGCTGCGGTGTGATGTGATGCACAGGCTTACATCTGGCCCTATCGCTATTTAGAGGGAGGATTCCAGGTCGATTGGATTACTGTTTTCAGGATGGTGAGGTTTTGTCTCCTGCTCCTGTGGCCAGATTACAGTGCTGCCTTCTGAATAGCTTTAGTAATGGTGAAAAAGGGGGTCTGTACCATTTACAAATGGTGGCTTTGATGGTTCACTGATGTGTGCAGGTGCAGAGGTAAGACCCCTTTTTGTTTACTAGATGTTGTTGTGTTAGAAATATGGGATTTTGTGAGCACTGTAATGAAAGTATGATATTATAGGGAATGGTTTGTGACTTACAGCACCATAAATTAAATATGTATCAAATTCAGGTTCATTTGGTTACTAAAAGTCCATCTTCAAATGTCCTGTAGGGGTGAAACTAACATATAGTTTTATTATTGGTTAATCTACAGATTATTTTTTTTAGAATAACCAATGAATTATTAGATATATAGAGAGTGTCTGTACATATGTCCATCACAAGTTCCCAGAGTCCATTGTGACATACAATATCACAAACAGATATTCACTTTACTATCACAAGAGCCAAAGGAAAGCAGCAAATATTGACATATAGAACAAGATCATTTTTGCTTGAAAAATTACTTAAACGATAAATCAATCCTGAAAATAGTTGCAGAATATTGACAATCAACTAATTGATTAATCCACTAATTATTTCAGATCTACTTTCAATAGTTCTACTTTCAGGATAAAGACTGACGCTCATATCGACTGATCATTCTGCTCAGCCCACACAGGAACATTATGAATGTTGGTTTGATTTATTGCTGCTGTCTTTTTCCAGGCAATTCTGATGTTGTCACATGATTGATTGCGCTGATATCAGCGCTTGTCATCCTGATACATATGGGTCAGTAGGTGCATGCTGGTCCTGCTAGAAGGTCCAGAAGGCAGTTATCAGCGTATTCAATGGGCTGACAGCCTACTGTAATGATGGTTATTGTGACTGGAGCAACGGTGGAAGATGATGTATAATTTTGAATTGAAAGCATGTTTTTTTTCTAACCCTACTGATTGTTTTCGATGCTTAAACCTAAGGAAAATCACGGAAGTGTAGATGTTTTTTTCTAACCCTACCGACTGTGAAAGTCATGAAAATGTAGATGTTTTGTTCTAAATGTACCAACGTGTTTTCGGTGCCTAAACCTAATGAAAGTCACAGAAATGTAAATGTTTAGTTAAAGTGAAACCGAACCCTACCAAACTTGTTATCAGCCTGCAATGAATGGGTTGCTATCACCCCCATTCAAAATGCTGATAAGAGCCTTCTGGACATTCTAGTGTGGGGAGCCGGCCCCTACTGACCCATATGTATCAGGATGATAAGCATGTTATTGGCGCATTAAATCGTGTGATAACATTCGAAGCGGGTGCTTTTTCAGTTTCTGCTGATCTTCAGCAGTGGCACTCGTGGTTTTGCAACAAGATTGCTGTGTGAGAAAAAAACTAAAATTAAAATAACAGCTTAATTTATGATGATTAGATGTCACGAGGCCAAGTGAGTGAAATGACCATGTCAGCAAGACTTAACCTTTGAGTAGTGAGAGCAGCACGCATCTCTCAGAAGGTGCAAACATCATGATCTCTCTCACACCAGCCTCCTGTGTATATCCCACTTCTTTATAAGCTGATCAATGTGATAAATAGGCCAGGCAGAATAGCGTGGGAGTCAGTTTTCTGTACAGAAACAGTCAGCATACTGAATGAGAGAGAGAGAGCGAGAGAGAGAGCGAGAGAGAGAGAGATCAGCACTTTTTTTTCCTTCTGTATTGTTCTTTTCCTCTTCCTGCTCTGCCCACTCTGTCCTCTGTTCTGCCGAGTGTGTTGAAAGGGTTTGCTGCTCTACAATCAGCACGAATCAGACAGAACAGCAGAGCTACACATTTTACTCTCTTTATCTGAATCTTCATGACTTAACAGGAACTGAACCCAGGTCTTTCCACAAACCATTAATCAAGCAACACACTTAAAGAAAAAAGCTGTGGTAGTATTCAGGTCCTTTACTTTAAGTAAAAGTAGCAACACTGCAATATAAAACATGCATTTATAAGTAAAAGTACAGACACATTATCAGCTAAATGAATGGCATTATTACTGCTACTTTACCTACATTATATTCACATTGGTTTTTTAGTCCAGTGGTCTCCAACCCAGGGGTCGGGTCCCCCTCCAAAGAGTCACCAGATAAATCCGAGGGGTCCACTATTTGGTGGCTATACTTTAATTTAACTACGCGAATGCACGATGCTGCCTCAGGTGTCCTATGTCCCTTATGTCCATTGATTGTGAATCAGAAATTGACACGAGGCGATGTCTACATGAACATGTGGTTAAACAGCAAGTATTTCTCTGGCTTAACAACTCAGACATCTGAAATGTGACAAGTAGGCCCCAACGAGACACTGTTTTTCATACCAATGGTTTAATCTTTATACAGTGAGACATACGTTTTTTTATGTTAAATATTAATATTATTCAGATCATTTTAATTTATCTGACAGCTATAGTTACTTGTTACTTTTCAGATAAAAAAAACAATCCAATGAAATGTACAAGAGTAGAAGTATAACAGCAGGAGTATACACCTGGAACAACTCACTGTCTGTGCAGCGTTGCCTCTGATGAATGTGAGGATAAAAATATAGAGTACATGATGATGATGATGATGATGATGATGATGATGATGATGATGATAAGGATGAAGCATAATGTGATGAGGAATATTTCCTTATACCCCCACATTCCCACCACCATCCCCATCTGGCTGAAAAGGTTGGAGGTCCATCTCTGCACAGCAGGAAGGCAAAAGCCTGCATCACACATTCTTTTGTTCATGGTTCATGTACATCTGTATTTTAAATCACAAAACGATTTTGATTTCCAGAAGCACAGATTTGCTTTTGATTACATGAATTTCAATTTTATTGTCAGGGCGTTCAACAAAATCTCTGTAAGTCATAACAAACATCTTGCATGAGAGCAACTATATAACTATGCCACTATGCACAGTGGTGCTGATTGTAATAACATATAACACTAATATTTATTCTCAAACTAAATTCATATCTGTGTTCCTTCTAATTTGCAAGTACATGTCAGTTTGTGAAACTTCTGAGAAGGTGATCGGCTGCAACCTGCCGTCCCTCCAGGACCTGTATGAATCCAGGTCACTGAGGCGGGCGAGAAAG
>JAOVVB010124578.1:0-12429 GCA_028570985.1 Heterobranchus longifilis | reverse complement strand
GGGGATACCATGCCAAAGAGAAAACGTGACAGAGTGGGTGTGGTGGCAGTAAAATCGAATAGGTGAAAGTGGGAGATATCATCCCTCAGCTTTCATTTCATCACTTTACTTGGGGACATCCTGAATTACATTCTCAAGGTTATATTGCTATAGTAGCTGTTGTTCAGGTTCACAGGTGGTGTGATCCCTGTGGTTCTGTGGTCTTTCTGCACAGAGGTTAGACCACCTGGATTTCATTGCTCAGTTATGGAGGTTACAGTTAATCATATTACAGAGGACACTAAACAGCAGTGAAGGCCAAACATACAGAGAATGCAGATTCCTTTCATGTCCATGTATTTACAAATGTAGGAGCACATATAAAGTCCCCTCACATTATAAAAACATTCTCAGGTTTGCTTGTTTTTTTGCCCCAGATTCCCATCATGCTTTGCTACCCTAACAGCCCCATCCCATCCACACAGAATGTTCTCCGTGCCCTCTGCCTCAGTGAAGCTCAGGTGGGCTCTTGAGATGTAAATTAGTCAATGAGACTCCATTTCCGCTAATGGCACTTTGTATTTGGCCGGTTTAAGTCACAAATATATTATTGCTGCTGCTATTCAGAGATGCGTGATTATCAACTCAGTCACATGTGAAGCTGCTGCTGATGACGAGGACATTTAGACAATACAGGATTTAAGTTCGCATAAACCATAACTTTTGCTTATAATGTAGAGATGTGCATTGTGGAAACGTGTAGTTCTTGTTTTGTTCAGCACAGTGTAACATCATTTAATACTTAAGGGTGGGGGGGGTGGGGGTGTGATTTGGTTAAACCAGGAAGTGCTCTTTTGCATTCAGCCCCCAAGCATCATATGAAAGACAGAAACCAGACAGGAAACATTTTTTGCAACTGGACTCCTATAATTCTCAGATTTTTAAAAATAAATATTGTTATTTTCTCATCAGGAAATTAAGACAGGTTAATGAGCAGATTACTCATTTCCTTTCATGCATTTCAGTGGCCTAAAGCTACGCCAGGGCAAAATCTATCATTGCACAATGATTTATTGTGTAAAGTGTGTTCTGTCAGCAATGTTTTTGGATTATTTGACACTCGTTTTCTTACTTAAAACTTGAAATCTAGAAGCAAATGAGTGGCTGCTATCAGTCCACCACCTGCACCAGTGAAACTAATATACACAGTGGTGAAAGAAGTACTCAGATCTTCTACTTAAGTAAAAGTAGCAATACAACAATGGTCTCTTGGCCAGGTCGTCATTGTAAATGAGAATTGGTTCTTAATTGACTCACCTGATTAAATGAAGGTAAAAAATACTCTGTTACAAGTAGAAGTCCTGCATTCAAAATGTTACATAAGCAAAAATAGACAAGTATTAGCATTAAAATAATACAAAAAGTAAAGGTAGTCATTATGCAGAATGGCCCATTTCAGAATCATATATATTATTGGATTATAATTATTGATGCATTATTGTGTTCATTCCTTTATGTTGAAACTGGTAAAGGTGGAACTCATTTTAATACTTTAGGTATTGCTAGGTAGTTTAATCTATAATAATACATCATCATTTATTATCTGATTTGCATTTTGTATTAATAATCTGAATCTGCAAAGTAACTACAGATCTTAGATAAATGTAGAGGAGTAAAAACTACAATATTAGCTTCCAAAATGTAGTGGAGCAGAAGTATGAAGTAGCATAAAATGGAAAATACTCAAGTAAAGTACAAGGATTTCAAAATTGTACTTACATGCAATACTTGAGTAAATGTACTTAGTTACATTGCACCACTAAAAATAACTTACAAGTGGCTCACCTTTAAAAGAAAATGCTGAATAATGTGATTGCAGTTTTGGTGAGGTTTATCAAACTTTGACCTTGCTAAAAATGTATTTACATCTCATAATATCCTGAGAGGTTTTGTTGACATTTCCAAGTGTTTTAATTATTAATTTTTTATTGAATACATTAAGAAATTCATTAGACTGTATGGATTTTTACACATTCATTTTTGTAGTATATACAGTAGTATTAAATATTCATAAGATAGCAGTGTAACTAATTATAACCATGTCCCATGAAGACGAGCCCTACTACAGTATTACCTAATGAGGAAATCCTCATTATCCATCTTGGTTGTCCATGAAATGTATTTTAAGGTTTATCATAGTCTAGACCCTCCCATTGAGCCAGCAGACACCCCCACTTAGTTCAGTCACGATGCAAAAGAGCTAAAAGATTACTTATGCATACTAATCAATGTGTGCACGTAAGTTTGTGTTTTTATTAGTTTTTCTTTGCTAGTAACTAGAGATAGAGACACTTCCCAGCCATATATTCATTCATTCATTAATTTTTATTATTTCTGTGTCATGCCAACATTTACATGTTACAAGACACCATTTACAAACATACATCTTCCGGTTTTACATATACAAATCATGTGAAGTAGGGAGAGAAAGAAAAAAAAATGAAGAAGAATTGTTGACATAAAAGACTATATATGTTGTTAACAGTGTTACTGTGGCTTAGTAGTTCAGGATATTGTGTTTGTTCAAATACTGCCAGTTGAAAAGTACATTACAGTCTATTTTTACAGTGGAAACACCTGAGATGTTATTTTTTTTACAATGTCAGAAGTACAGATACTCGCATATGGGAAAGTTAATAATCAAATGTAGCAACATAGCTCAAATGGAACTATAAAAGTTTTAATGTTGTCAAACAGGTGCATTATGGTACTCGTGGCATCAATTTATTTGAAATTAAATAATAATGGCACTATTAGTATGCGCTGTAAATCCAAATTACAGGTTACAAGACACTGGATGATAACTGGATGGTAAATCTAATCCAGAAGACTCAGTACCTGATCCAAATATGGTTTGCCAGATGTATTTTTTACGCTTCCGTTTTCCATTTTGGTTTCTATAATGTAGTGCTCAAATGATTAGTCAATTTATGGATTATGGAGAAAATTAAGCTTCAGCTGTTTTGATAATAGATTAATTGTTTAGGCCGAAGTAATTTGTCAAGCAGATTCTCTGGTTCAAGCTTTTCAAATGCAGAGATTTGCTGTTTTTCTCTGTTTTATATCATTGTAAACTGAATATCTTTGGCGTTAGGAAAAAAAAAACAAGTAATTTGAAGCTGTAGGCTTTGGGCTTTAGGGAATTGTGACAGGCATCTATCCCTGATATCTGACATTTTATAGACCAAGCAATTAATTAAAATAATCAAGAAAAATAACCAGAAGAATAATCAATAATGAAAAGTGTTAGTTGCAGCTCTAATGTCTCTTTTTATTATTTATTATTAACTTATTAGTTATAGTTGTTTTGGTTTTCATCTCTAGTGGTCATCTAGGTTTGTGCATCTGTTTATGAATGTGTGTGTGTTTAGTTTGATGTTGGGAGGTTAAAGAAACTTAGGATTTGAGGTATTATAAATGGAAGAGTAGTGATGCTCTACAGCCAAAACAAGTGGAAAAATGACATTCTTTATATATTAAAAGCAAACTTGGAAGGCCTGTTGTCAACATCCTGATCATTATCTTCAACACAACAAATAATTCATTCAACAGAAGCTGCATACTCGTTGAGAATACTTCATGAGTTAGTGTCTGCTCATCAGCACACATGATTTTATGATCACAACATAACATTTACAACTATATTAACAACTATATTCCCATTTTTTTAAATTTAAAACAAATAATATTACTGTAGACTGTATAAAATATGGACGTAGTCTCTGTGACATCACCCATAGGTTTCTGAAGAGCCAAAATGAAGCCAATATGGGTGGCTCCGGCCGTCGCCATCTTGGCGGTGCTTGACTCTGCCTAACTCCCGGCCATGGATGTGTCACCCAAAAATGGGCAAAGAGGTGGAGGTGAGGTGGGCCGAATGAAGCCTGGTAGCAGCGTCTAGCCTCCTGTGATGGCACCTACCTGTCACTCAAAGCAGCCATGCCCTTAATTATGCATAACTTTAAGCCTTAATATAATTTAAACGGGTGAGTTGTAAAAAAAAAAAAAAAAAAAAATCATCTCCTGTACAGTTGTGATGAACATGGGGGTCTATGGGGAATGACTTGCTTTTGGATCCAGTTTCAAGTGGCCATTCAACGAACTACAGTTTTTGTCACTTCCGCGTTGGCTTCATTTTTCAGCCCCAGAGGTTGCCGCTTGGTTATTAGCTGTTCAGGATCTTCAGTAGTAAGATAGTAACAAAGGCCTGCCTGGACATGTACTGGGACTGCATACTCAATATGTATGTACTGCATACTGCCTACTAAATGAACTATTAAATATGATATTCCAACAGACTGTTTACACTGAAGTATGCTCAAACAAGACGGTCATCACATGACTGCGTCACATGACTGACGGCCGGTCTAACCCGCTCTGGCAGGCTTACCAAACAGTGCCGGGATAAAGCTTTACTTCCTGTCCACACAGGAAGTCCATGTCTTTGTTTCTGTTCTGAAAGTCCCTTAGAATATTTGGATCGTTTAATAAGGCAGGCCTGTTATGTTCTTTCAGGGAATGATTGCAAAGATCTACAAAGAATATGTTTACAACATTTTTGTGTAGGTCTTCCACCGAAATGACAGTGCATCTGCAAAATAGTGTCGGAAAGGAACCCCTTTCTGACACTATTTTGCAGATGCACCGTTGTGGTGTGGCACCACCCAGGACAATTGTGATTGCTTTAAGGAAATACAAACAGGCCAGGGAGTTTTTTTTCACTATCCCAGAGTAAAAGCGCATTCAGTCCAGACCTACCCCCAGCAGTGCTGTGGAGATAGATCTGGCTATGCAAGACTTACTTTAAGTTTATTAAAATTTAATAAAGTGACATATTAGCAGCTCAAAATCTCAAAATCTCTGCCGTTGCACAGTCTGAAGAGAGGCAATGCATTGTGGGGCAGTTGAGTATGTGCAGTAAGCTGACATCTCAGAAATCGTTGCTAATCTAGTATACATCCAGGCATTTCTCGCATACACAAAATCCACATACTATGCAGCTGGAATGCACTACATTAATTTTACATCATACTTAGCATGAATAGTGTGTTAGTATGTGATTTCGATCAGAGCGACAGACAAGAAGCATGGGGACTGGGGGAGGGTACAACTATATGCAGTCTGGCTTACCGGATGCACAGTGATAAAGCACGCTGGGTGTCAGGCCCCTTCTGCCCAGATCCAAGACGATTGTGATTTGTTTAAAGAAATACGAACAAGCCAGAGTGTTTTTCTCCTATCCCAGAATGATAACTCCATACTCCAGCGCTGACAGAGCACTGTGTGGATAGGTGCCGCAATGCGAGGCTATATGGTATGCATCTTTGACCACTAAGCCACCATGACACCTTCTAACCCATAACCAGTTAAATTTTTAATATTTTTCCAGAATTAAAAAAAACATCAGTTAATGTTCTGCCTATCAGAAGACTAATCAGAGAGACACGGAGAGGTCCTCTAACTAGAATGACATCTCAGCTTGAAATTAAAACGGACTGAAACAGGATACTGCTTTACTTCTGAATCATCAGCGTATTTGTATAACCTTTCATGCCAAATACCAGATAAATCAAGTGAGAGGATTGACACTGAGAGCAGAAGATGGCTGCTCCATAGAGGTTGTCTCTCATGTGCTGACTGGCACGATTTCCTAGTGTAAAATGTGTACAGACGGTTACACAGACCCTCATGTCTCCATAACCCTGCTAACATCACTTAATCTATCCCCATCTCTCTTTCTCTCTGTCGTTACCTGAGAGACAGGGAGAAAAGATGACGCCGCGTCCTGCCGTGATCGGAGAACTCTGCGTCCTTTTGGAAGAGTTCCCTCAGTTCTCTCAGTACTTACTCAGCACATGAAGCCAGGCGCGCAGCTCCAGGCCGGCTCATGTGTGGAGGATCTGTGGGTGCTTCTCTGTTACAGTGAGAGCACTCACAGCTGACCTTGTGCCAAACCTTACCGTGAGCTCAGGGGTCAACAACACACAGACAAACCACGGGCCTGTCTAGAGCACATTAGATCCGTTACATATTTACATATGGACACTATATCAATTGGTTGCCTCGGGCTGGTACCCAATACATTTTACAGGGATAACTGGGAACATTCATTTTCAGACAAAGAAAGATGATCAGTTTATGTTCAATATCCACAGACACTAAATACCTGAACTATTAGGGGCATCTTCATATTTAGTTGCTGCCCCTTTTGAACGGTCCAAGTCTTAAAAATTCAAAACTCATTTAAATCATCTTTTACTCATCTTATGTCTTCATCTCCTCCTTTATATGTGACTGGTAGAACGCAAGTGAAGGAAATTAACAAGGCACTTTAATACATACATTAAGCATGTTTTTCAATGAATGTTCGACTTGCATTTAGGGATCCAGGTTTTTTCAGTTCTGATGTATAGCTGCAGATTCCGATACTGATTCTGATACCAGAGGTAATTTTTCTTGAATATTTGATTTTTTGTTTTTGGTATTATTATGTGTAAGGTTACATGAGGATGTAGTTAACCACACAGCACTTCTGCAAAAATACAAAAACACATTCAATGTAAATGTACAAAGCTATTTATTTTAACGGTATGTAAAGTAGGCGCACAGGGTTTTTCAAATTGAACATTTTAAATAAAATACAAGAACTGTGTAGAACAGGACACATCAAGTAGGGCTTTTGCAAAAGCATAGAAAGTGCAAAAACTGTACAGAACAATATTGTACAATATCTCCAAACTAAGGACATGCTGAGTCGGCCAACTGCTAACGTTATTAACTTAGCTTGGATGTCCGTTCTTGGCTTTCACAATAAAAGCCCTAGAAGTAATTTATGATCGGTAAGCGGCCACATGAGTCCGATATCCGATACGTGAAATACGTCAATATCGGTGGCCGATACAGATATTGGATCGGATTGGTCCCATCCAGACTTGTATTATTCTGTATTTTTCTCATTGTCAATAAATTCCATGATCAAATAATAAATCCCAATAGACCAAAACTAAGAATGCGTTCGTGAATCTCTCAGTAGGCCTTTATCTCTGAAGACATTTTGACATGTCACAGTATGAAAACAACAAGTCCTCCAATCCATTCGACCACATCGGTTGTTTGTTCCTGCCCTACGACCCACAGGAGCATTTCCTAAATTAGTGTCCCTACTGGTGGCAGGAGATCAACACGTCCTCATATCTAGACAGACTGGGTAGTTTCTGGGGTGCACTGGTCTCAGTAGAGCGTGTGCCCCATATACAATGGCTAAAGTCCTTGCCGCAGCGGGTTTGACTCCCGCCCCTTTTGCTGCATGTTGACCCTCTCTCTCACCCCTTTCCTGTCAATCTTCAGCTGTGCTATCATAAAAGGCAAAAGTTCATCTTTAAAGAAATAGGTAGCTTGTCAGTGACTCCAAAACGCATACATGACCATTAACAGTCACAGTTTTAAACATGTGGCTAATGTTGTGAAATTGTCGCAGTTTGATTAGGTTTAGGCACCAAAACTACTTGGTTCAGTTTTGGAAAAGGTCATGGTTTGGGTTAAAATAAGTATGTTTGTTATGCACTTTACGGAAGTTAACTTTTGGGAGACTTTGTCGCTCTTTATATACTACGTCACCTGACTTCCTCCTTTGCTCCTGTCACAACTACCACAGCCACTAGAGGTCACCACCACAAAAAAAAGTAAACATGGGTAGTAATAAGCTACAAGTACAAACGCACTATGGGGTCGTTTTTGGGGGGGAGGACCATCTATGAAAAGCAGGTATAAATAATAAAATGATTGATAGCTGAATTTTATTAAGTGGCTTCAGTTTCAAGGTCCTGGTGTTGTGCATGCTGGCTCACTGTCACACTGTCATGGCTTACTGGGACACAAAGTAGCCCAACACCTGTGTTTTTCCTACTATGACAAGTCAAAATGTCTGCTGTGAAACTTTTCAACTTCACTACCCTGTCTGTTGGAGGCTATTTTCAGTGGTCGGTTACATTCTGTGCTCTAGTGATTATTTAGCAGGACAGTGTATATGGTATGGCATTGGCTATTACTTATTAGTAGGATCAATTTTTTTTGTTTGTTTTGTTTATTTGACAATTAATTTAAAAAAAACACTTACATGGTTGCAATACCAGTGTACATGCACATTTAAAAGAACATCAAGGATAACACAAAAAAGTCACAGGAGTTTTTCCATTGTGGTCTGTGTTAGTGGAGGTGTGTGCACCTGCACATACCTGCAGATGGAGAGTATGGCGTTAGCGGCATATAAAAAACATCAGTAAACAGAAAATATTCACTTTGGGCATTAACAGACGATATTCTGACAACATGCTAAATTACACACTTACTAAAAGTGGTCGGTTAAATGAGCTACACACAGCCTGCCCTCAGATGTCTTTACAGTACATTATCTAAAAGCCAGTGTTTCAGTTTTGTATTTTGTATTTAATGTTGGCTTTGGTGTTTTCATGGGATTTGTTGACAATATAAAATGTCACCAGTCTTAATTAGAGATGTTGCTAAAGCTTGACCATGTCATAGCTTGGAATCAGTTTCACAATTTACAATTTCCTCAACTATTCTCATCTTTTCTCTCATGAATAAAAGTAACGTTTAACCTCCCAGACTTGTGTAGACTTTTTGAAAAATAGTTTGTGCTGTTTTAATTTTTAATATGCAACATTAAGAGTAAACATTAAGAATAGACATAATTTCAAGGGTAGTTTGGTTGTTTTGAACTATACATCAATTAACATAATAAATGGTCACATTTTACAATAATATTTTATCCTGTAAAATGTATCCATCACTAATACATGGTGTAGTAGTGCTGACATTGATAAAGGCTCATGCTTGTTCTCTAAACATTTAATTTATCCAAGATCAAGCTATAATACCTCATGTTCAGTCAGCGAGTAACACACACAGGTATAATGTCACACTGTCACATGGTGTTAAATCTGTCGGTATCAACGGTGTACATGTTGTTCAAGTATGAGGGTAGCTAATATGAAACCTTTATTTATCCCTGTAGGGAAAGTGAGGTGTCTGAACAGCAGCAGAAAAAGAGAACATAGGCAATAGTTAAAAAATAACACAATGCCATTGTGTTTAGACATCTGTATGAGTACTACAAGCTCATGTGTGTCAACTTATTGTTAAACAGACAACTTTGCCATCAAATTAGCATAATTAATTAGGTTGTATCTACTATAGTTTTGACAATATTGATATCTTAACATTAAGAATATATCTTAACCTTCTACTACTCCTCTTTACAGTATACCAGGAGTGTAACTATAGAAAGACAGTGTGGTTGCACTGGGGCCAATGCAGTGGGGGAGGCCCGTAGAGGGAGCGGGCCCTCCAACAATGTGTTGAATGGAGAACATGGCCCTTGCGAGTGATTCAGATTGCCACCTCGGAAATACATCTGCGTCCAAAGAATTAACTTGCGTTAAATTAAAAATTGTGCCATTTTCTATATGCCCTCAAAAAGGCAAATCCATATCTGTCATGGTTTTCCTTTTTCTTTTTTTTTGTAAAATAATCAGTAGTTATCTATATCAAAATTACATGTTTACAGTTTTCTCTTTGACCTCTCTACTTTCCCGATACATTAGCCAAAGTAACTTATTTAAACTAACGTATTCAACTGTAAAATCCAACTCTTTGTTGGTAAAATATATTTACGCTTAATGGCGTGCGTGCGTGCGTGTTTATATAACTAGTGACTACCGTGCATTAGGGCCCGTCATATCTACCTTACGCCACTGCAGTATACCCACCTATCAGCCAAAAAGCCATTGTAATACATAGAATATACAGAGAGTATATCCACTTCTTCCTCTGTCACAACATAGCCGTCTAGTAGTACACCCACCTCATCAACTACCACTACACCTTTGTCCATCTAAGCTTTATTTCTTCTCAGTCCAGTGATTGTGTTAGCTAGAATTAGTGAAAATCTTTTAAATATGGTTAAAGCTAACTGTGCTTGCTTTTGATTAGGACATTCTGTTACACATATATAGTACCATTATTGTTGTGATTTACCTGTGAAATCTTGTCATCTTCATTTAAACACTGCCAGTTATAAACCCAGTCCAGTCATATCATGCTTCTGCTATAAAACAGCAAAGCTAGCAATATATTTGCAATACAACTGAAATGAACAAAGCTGCAGCTGCAGATAAAGATCTTAATACATTACTTTGATAGCATTCCTATGTATTACTTTATTGAGAATTATAGTGTCTTGATGCTCATGAAAAGTCTCCAAAAACTATTTTATGTATTAATTCAAAACTGTTTGGTTTCACTATACTTTATTTAACATCCAACGATGACTTTCAGTCTTTTAGTCTTGTCTTAGTAACTTTTCAATAAGACATGTATATACCAGTAGTACAATTAAGTACTCGCGTCTCATCGATTAACTTACCAATTCCCCCTGCTGTTTTCTCTTACAGTACATACATAATCATTGCACCGTCACTTTCCAGATGTTACTCTTTTCATACTAAATGTACCTTAGTTTACTTACTTTATTAGCTTATTGTGTTGCATTCATTGTCCTGACCTTTTTCTTCAGAAATTTTATTATCATAATTTATCCTCACCTGCACACATCTGTATTTTTGCTCTGATACTCTGCCTCAATCTAAATCAAAATCATATTTTCATTACAACTACTTTCATAGCCTATCATAGTCCTTTAATGTAGAATAAATGGATGTCCATCCTCCTGTTATTTCACATTTATAAAAAAAAATACACTTAAAAACTATGACTACTAATAACAACATGTTACAGTATTAAAACAACGGCTTTAATGGATGCTATATATGTGTATATGATACATTTCTGTCATGTCTAGAACATGCTCCCAGCATTACATGCCACCCATGGTATGCAAATTGTTTAAAAACAAGACAGTAGAAGCTTATGACATTGTCTTAAACAGCGATGACATTCACCCTATTTAGCATATGCATTTAAGAAATAGTTTAATCAGTTTATTAATTTACTAATCATACACTAATCTAATAATCATGAGTGCACAATAACAAAGTATTTTTCATGGATGTCACAGCTAAATGTTGTTTGTATCAAGAAAGAACAATCCAGAATTGTAATGGTAAATAATGGCACATTCACTCATAGTTGACAGTTTGCTTGTTTGAAATGGCTGTAATACATAATAATAATCTTTATTTATTCTTCATTACATAGTGTTAGTGTTGCATTGTGGGTTATTGGGCTCAAAGAAGGAAGCTGCCATCTACATTTAGTGATATCTGCAGCATTATGAGTATTTGATTTGCTAAATTTGAATTTGGATGTCTGCTCAGTGTTAGTATGTTTTTTTTGGATTCACCATTGGTGTGTTTTGCAGGTAATAGCATAAGTTGCATAGTGTTACTTTTATGCATACAGTAGGTGTGAATACATTGTTGTCTGTGCCAGTAGTATAAAACAAGCCCTTTAATCCCACCCACTATCCCACTATGCTGCATCAGCATTACAAGAAAGCCTGCAGAATTTGGCAACACAATGCTGCCACAATAGCATGATTCATATGTGGTAGCCATTAAAATATCGCACCGTGTCAGCCATGACTGCCTGGAAAAATTCACTTCACAGATGCCCTTTGGATCCAACTGTGCCCAGGCTCTAGCACAGCCCCGCACACCCGCAGCCTCATTCCTGTTCCATAAACCTTTGATTCTTTCTCCCTTTGCTTCCCTTCTTCCTTTACTCTGCCTTTCTCCTCTCCTCTCTCCACCCCCTCTCTGATTTCTTCTTCCTCTGCCTCACTCTGTGTGTCAGTAAAGCCAAGAGAGGAGAGAGAGAGAGAGAGAGAGAGAGAGAGAGAGAGAGAGAGACCTGCTTTCTGCTGGCTCTGCATTATGAGAGGGAGCAAGGCTGAGGAAAGATGGGAGCGAGAGAGAGGGATGTGAGAGAGTGAGTGCTAGCAGCAGTTAAGCAGAGAGCCTGTGCCAAGAGGAGGAATGCAGCACTGCATTATGAAAGCCATAGGATATAGGTCCAGCTCCCTGTGAAAGATAAAGGAGGGGAGCAGAATTTACAAGACACAATCCATCATTATGCATGCTTGTTATTACAATGCAAGCTAAGTAAATAATGAATGCATTACCCACCATCATATGTAACAGAAGAATGTGGTGCGTACATGCTTGGAATATGAATAAAATCTGCAACATTATTCTGCGATTTTAAGTCATAAACGCCAGTGTTGGGAGGGTTACTTTTAAAACGTATTCCACTACAGATTACTGATTACATGCACTAAAATGTAATTTGTAATGTATTCCATTAGATTACTCAAATTAAGTAACATATTCTAAATACTTTGGATTACTTTTG
>JAOVVB010124567.1:0-12429 GCA_028570985.1 Heterobranchus longifilis | reverse complement strand
TCACAGATTAAAAAAAAAAACAGAAAAAATGAGCCTGGGGAGAAAAAAATCGCACCTGTAAAAAAAAAGTAGAAAAATGATCCTGGCAAAAACAAACACAAAAAAAATGGCATGAGAAAAATGACGGGAAAAAAATCCTTCTAATATCACGAATCATAACGCAATTGCAGTATCAGTCAAAATAATCGCAATTAGATATATTTACACACACACACACACACACACAGTGTATAGTCACGCACACACGTGTCCCCTGCTCCTGTAAGTGATTGTGTTACAGTATTGTACAGTATTGATGGCAGATGTGAGGCCTTGTGGATTTTCTGATTCATCAGTTTATCTGTTAATGCTTCTTTTTGTCCGCTGTCGGACTGTTAGACTCTCTCTCCTCCTCCACACTCATATTCTGAGTCATCGAGTGTAATCCATTTAATAAACAATAAACAAAGAATTTATTTCACTTACAACATTATTTTATTTTCCAAATTTCTATAGATATTGTGATAATATTGTGAATTATTTTGGTCATGATATCCATGTAGTAACAGCACTAATATACAGTATACAGAGATGATATAACACAATAACTGAAAAAAGTAGCATGGCATAAGAATCACGGCATACGTATGTTATCATACAGTTAGATTAATATAGTAAAGTAAAACACAGATTTAGAGTATTTCAAGTATACAAATGTATTTCTCAGTAACTCCATCATCAACATATTACATTTGGTTGAAAGTGACATTACGATAGCCTTTAACTTTAACAATAATCCATGCTAAATTATACTTTCATGGCAACAATTCTTTTGAAAGGGCGGGTCATGTTTTTCAATTGGTCGATATCTCATTTTGGTACAAAAACTCTGGTTTCTTTCTAATTCTCTGCAGACTATTTCCCTCTCCCACAGCCATGATCACAGGTAAAGGATCAAGCTGCGAGGGCTTATTGTTTTTCAATAGCTGCCCCACGGCAGAGTACTGAAGCCCTGGGTCTTAAATGACCACACGAGGTATTGATCTTCATAAGGCACTGTTTTTGTTGTTAAATAACCACCACAGGAAATCCAATGAAAGGTCCTGACCTTTGTCCAAGTCTCTATCCTTCCAGTGTGGTGGGCCTTACTGGCAGAAAGTAGACACTATACATGCCACTTTTTGTTAGATTGGAAAAGTGCCTTGACATTATTGAGTGTTATTAATGATGGAAGGGGCTTTTATGAAAGGTTTGCCCCCATATGTGAACGTTAGAATGATCACTTCCCTGAAGGCCTGCAGTGGAGGCAGGCAGAGAACGATTATGGATTGAATTTATGACTTGCTTTATACTGGTCTCTGAACACTTCTTCTGCTGGCCTGATGAAGCAAATTTCTCTCTTTTTGAAGCTTCTATTTACTCTCCGCTCAGTCGGGAAATTGTTTTTCTCATTAGCGGCGGCCGCTGCGGTCCGAGCTCTTTATATCGTCTGTGAATAACGCTCCCATTTCCTAAAATGCAAAAGCAGCCGCCCCGCTGCTCCCCCGACCCGAACCGTGATGACAAATGAAACAAATAGAAGTGAAAATTCATGCTCTCGAATGACAACAGGGAAATCTGACGGAAATACACTGCGTCTCTCTCTCAGGGTCTGAGCAGACCTCCAAGGCTGTCGAAGCACGAGCAGAACGAGCCTCTGTTGACTCTAGGACAATCTTCTGTCCCTGTGGTCAAATTCAGCCAGCCGACGTCCTCCCTATTACCCCACAAAGGCTCATTTTTGCTCCCTTTACGTACGAAAATACATCTGGTCATTCCAAACGACGTCACCGTCACTGCCTACATCGTCTCCTGTAGCCAGATTTAAAATATCAGTCCAGATACATGTAAACAGGGCCGAAATTAAGCATAAAATGCATAAAAACATATCTATAAAGAAAATAATGACTTGCACCTCAAAACTATTGAGGTTTTTTTGTGTTTGGAGTCCAGGACTTCCTCCTCTTTAGATTTTAATTTGGGCATTAATTCTCTCAACTTCTCTTTTCCTTTTCTGTGTTTGCACACGGCTCTGCAGTCTCATGCCCTTTTATGGGCATTGGCGGGGAGTTAACTTATGTAAATTAGGATAACTGGCACGACCTTTGAATTTATGAGGAAACGGGATTCATCATTATAAGAAGAAAGATCCGAACAATTCTGCAGTTTAAGAACGTGACTTTTTGTAGGAACCTTTCTTAACAACAAATTTAAGTAAAAAATGTAGTAAGATATTGGTGAGGCCCATTGTGCTTTCACTCTGTGAAATAAACTCTCTGGCCTGTTTGTATTTCCTTAAACCAATCACAATCGTCGTGGGCGGAGCCACGGCCCGACGGTGCCTCGGCTAAATACTGTCGGGAGGAAACCTGTTTCAGTGAAACACCTCCACGAAAATGTTGCAAACATTATTTGTAGATCTTTACAATGATTCACTGAGAGAACAGAGCAGGCTGCCTTACTGCACCATCCAAATCTTTGACGGGACTTTGGGAACGAGAACACGGACTTCCTGTGCGGACAGGAAGTAAGGCTTTATCCCGGCACCGTTTGGTAAGCCCGCCAGACTACTACCTAAATACTTCCATGCGTCCTTTACGTTGACAATAGTTAATGAACACATCCACCAGAGGGCAAAAGAGGTTTCTGACAACAACAAACAGGATGGTGGAGGAAGTCTTAATAATGTTCCTTTAAAGAAAGAGGAAACGTGGAGGCAGAGCCCATTAAATATACAGATATAAAAAAACATTTCCATATCTCTTAAATCATGTATTAAAGGTACAGTCTGTAGTTTTTAGCAGCATGTAGTGGCGTCTATCCCGCTCACCCCTCCCTTCCAGAGAAATGCACAAACTACGGTGGCCTGCAGGGACAAGAAGATAAATGTGAAAGATCCAGGCACAACTTTGTCAAGTAATGAGGTGAAAATGTATTCAGTTATTTAGTCTATAATACTATAAGTCACATGTAAGATAGTGTGTTAGTGTTGTATTGTTTTGGTTTGTCCCTTCTGGGCTCCTGTAGCTACAAGATGGCCGCCTCCATGACCTGCTCCCCATGTAGATAAAAACAGTTCATTCTAAGGGAATAAAAACACAATCATTATTATTTCAATGGGATTATATACTAATTAAAAAATACTAATGAATATTATATTCAATTTTCGGCAAGTCAGGCAGATAAATACTACACACTGGCCTCGGGCTGCACGATGAGGAAAATATGCGATAACGTTGTTGAATATTAACGACTTGAGATAAATAAACAGTTTATCAGTATATCAGTTCTGCCTTTCTGCTGCTTTCAGTATTCTGCTAAAATACAACAAACAAACAAATTAAAAAAGTTATTTCTGACATTTTATTGAACAAATTGAACTGAACACAAAAGGCACCATTTTAAAAAAAGAACGATAGTTAAATTTTAAAGAGCGGTTTTCTACCGATACGCTCTTTCTACTAAGTCAATAAATCCATGAGTGTCTTCCACGATGCATTTATTGCGACAGTTGATATTGCAATGACGATAAAAAAACGATATATTGTGCAGCCCTACACTGGACCTTTAAATACATCGCCATTGTTTTTAAATGTCTTCCTCGTGTCCCATGGTCGTGTCTCCACTCTGTCCCGGTGGTTCTGCTCCGTTAATGAACGCAGGATACAGACAGAAGGCTCCGTCCGTATCCGTATCTAACGCTGAGCATAAATGAGTCTTAACTCTCTCTTTCAGATCTTTCTGTCTCCGTGTTTCTGCCTTCAGAGTGGCTTTTCAAGCTTCATGCTGGTTTGCATGTGTGGGTGTGCATGGGCGTGAGAGGAGAATACTTTTAGCAACTGAGATCTTCCTTCAAAACAAAAAACACAAAAGGTGTAGTTTTACATTCTCTCTCTCCCTCCCACTCTCTCGTACGCTCTGTGTCTTAGCAGCATAACCCTTATTACCCTCCTAATTGGATCATGCAACGCTCCTTTGAGTCAGCCCAGTGACCCACAATCCCTCAGTCTTGTTCTACCTCGTCCCGTAGTTACTGTAGCCGAGGAGCTGACAGCGTATCGCAGTCTCACAGGAAATATAAACGCACCGAGAAGATCTGTATCTAAAAGCAGGGAAGTCATACATACATCTAACTGTGAGCAAGATAAAGCATCAAATACATTTTTTGTCTTTGGGCGAGAGGAATTTAACATCCAAGACAAAAAGCAGCCAATGGTCTTTTCAAATAAAATATAATGGCATCTGCTTATCAGTATTCCTGCCAGTGATCTTCGCCCGACAAAGTCTCCGTTGAACGCACTGCAATACCGGAGAGATAAGCCACTAATGTTGCAGATAGCACTGTTCTCACCTTTAGATAATTTTGCGTGTAGAGTGTCGGATGATTGCTGATTATCGAACCGCTTTACAGTTGATCTGAATCTCATCTGCACTTAACCTCATTGTTCCTGGAGCAGAGGTGAGAGGAATGTCAATTGGAGTGTGTCTTGTGCTCTCTGGCTCTGTTTCAGCTCGCTCTCTTTATCTCTCTGCCATACACACACACACACACACACACACACACACACACACACACACACACACAGAGGGATACATACTGCATGTGCACACACACAAGCAAACACATTCAGAGCTCTCCTTCCCTCTCACAAACAAACACAAACACATCAAGAGCTCCTCTTTCTCCCCACAAACACCCAGAGCCGGTGGACGTCTACAGAGCAGACACAGGCCCATGAAAAATGCATGTCCCTTTGCGTGTTTCATAAGAAACACTCATCGGGATTCCATTCCCATCGCAGCTGAAACACCGCACAGGAATATCAATTACACTGGCAATTTGGGTGGCAGTGTAGGCGGGAATATGGGATCCACAGTGTCATCGTAATGAGAGGGTCACTGTCTCCTGCAGCTCCGGGGCCAACATTGCTTGCGCAGATTATAAAATACACGTTGGCCTGAATGCGATAGAAGTGCTATCGAGCACGGCGGTGGAATCATGATAGGAGGGCGAGCCAACGAGGCTCTGGAAAAGCAAATAACCTTTGGAGGAAAAGTGGACCAACAGCCGACCGGGGAGGTGCTTTAGGGTTTGTAATAATCGCGAGGGTGGGGCTGTTACTGCGAGCTGCTCTATAACTAACAAAGATTCCACTTTTCCTTTGTATATTTTATGCAAAACTAAATATTTAACTACCCTTTTGACATTTTAATTGTACAAAACTATGCACCAACTGGGCCTTGATTTCTAATTGTTATCCACAATTGACAGTTTCCTCTGTGCAAAATACAGAAAAGGGCAGTAAAATAAAAGTTTTTTGTTCATTGCAATTTTACTATTATATAAATGCATTTTTTCATTTCATTTTCATTTTCTTTTTATACAAAATAAGCAGCACTGAATCACACCAGCAGAGTTCAACAAATGCAAACAACGTTATGAAGATCTACTTTTTCAATAATGTATGACCTCACTGGATGCACATTTTTATTAATATTGCATGGACTAGTGTCCCTGAATTTAATCCCAAATTTAAACTACTTATTATTTTTTTATTTTGGGCATTGCATTTTGAAAATACTATATTTTATAACAACTCACTCAAATCAGTCTTAAAAAATGTAACTATATAATATCTAATAGGAAAAGTACAATAATGGATTTTATCGTGGATCGCGATACGCAATAAGTATCGCGATCCACGATACAATCCGTTATTGTGTATCACAGTAAGTTGATTGTGGTGAATTTTCATTATGGGGATAATCGTGAATAATGTAATAATGTTTCAGGAAAAAAAGTTGCATTTTTGGGGGGAAAAGTCGCAATGTTTCTAGAAAAACATCATAATGTTTCGAGAAAAAAATTGTAATGTTTTGAGAAAAAAGCCAATTCATTCAAATTAGTCTTCAAGAAAATGGAACTATATAATATATCTAAGAGTTGCACCATACGCATGTTTATACTCTGATTGCAATGTGCACTTACACGTGTGCATCTCTTTGTGTTTTTACAGGAGAATCCGTACATGTGCAACAATGAATGTGACGCCACCACCGAGGAGCTGGCTCATCCTCCAGAGCTGATGTTTGACTTTGAGGGTCGAAACCCGACCACGTTCTGGCAGTCGTCCTCGTGGAAGAAATACCCGAAGCCCCTCCAGGTCAACATCACGCTGTCGTGGAACAAAACCATCGAGCTGACCGACGACATCGTGCTGACCTTCGAGTCGGGCCGACCGGAGCAGATGGTCCTGGAGAAGTCGCTCGACTACGGCAAGACCTGGACCCCGTACCAGTTCTACGCCACCGACTGCCTGGACGCGTTCACCATGGAGCCCAAGACGGTCAACGACCTGACCCAGCGCACGCTGCTGGATATCATCTGCACCGAGGACTACTCCCGAGGCTACGTGTGGAAGATCGACAAGACGGTACGCTTTGAGATAAAGGACCGCTTTGCCCTGTTTGCCGGGCCTCGGCTACACAACATGGCCTCGCTGTACGGACAGCTGGATACCACCAAGAACCTGCGGGACTTCTTCACCATCACTGATCTGAGGATTAAACTGCTGAAGCCCGCCACTGGAGCCACCATGGTGGATGAGAATAACCTGTCCAGATACTTCTACGCCATCTCCGACATCAAGGTGCAGGGCAGGTAAGACCAGCTACACTTCTCAATGCTTTTTGCTTTGAATATCTCGAAGGTTGGATGCTCCAGCAGCTTATAAAACATTAACGGAGCTGCTTTTTCAATACGTTAAAGGTACAGTGTGTAGTTTTTAGCATCATATATTGGTGAGGTTCTAGATTGAAACACGATCCCGCTCACGCCTCCCTTTCAGAGAAATGCACAAACTACGGTGGCCTCCAGGGACAAGAAGATAATTCAACAGATTTCGGTTGCAAAGTTCTCACAAAGTACTCACAAACAAAATGTTGGCAGGCAAAAACAAACACTCTCTTCTTCTATGTTTTCCTACTGGTGCATTTCCAGCAGGCGCCCACTAAATGTAAAAAGGTGAAAGGTCCGTTCTAGAGACAGGTTTGTCCGTTCTGGGCTCCTGTAGATGCAAGATGGCCGCCTCCATGGAGGGAGAGCCGCTCCCCATGTAGATAAACACGGCTCATTCTAAGGTCATAAAAACACAATCATCCTTACTTTGATGGGATTATATACTAATTAAAAAATACTTTATATTATACTTTATTATATTCCATTTTTGCCAAGTCAGGCAGCTAAATACTACATAAGTTATGTTAACTCAAACCTTTTAACTCTAAACTTAACCAGGTAATTTTGTTTTGATGCACTATGATAACCACATGTTTAAAACAGCAATTGTTTCACAACGTGCACCGGTTGCTGGAAACTAATTTCCCTTGTAATGTAACAGAGAATGCAGTTTCGTTGTATGAGAACGTCATTTTTAGGAGACAGAGTTTTGTACCTGATGGTACTCCACATTTACACAAACTACATGAACCTCTGTCGAACAATACAAGATCTGTATACATGCCGACCTCAGCTAACACGGCACTGTTGCCGTGATCGTTCATTCTTGGAATTAACTAAAACTTGAGATATTTACAGGTGGTACTTGTGTGTGCAGCACACTCAGTGAGACACGGGGTAAATCAGCACATGGAGGGGGGGGGGGGCGTAGTGCTGGCAGGACAGTAGCATGCACCTGTCTAGCCGCGGCGAGTTTGGGCAGGACCCAGACAGGGCCGTCTGGGCAAAGGGCCTCAGCGGGCCCCCTCTCCCTCTACTGCCCCTCAGGATAGAGGTGGGCTGGATACGACTGGCATCAGCAAATACAAAGAAATGAAAATATAAAACCTTAGAAATACAGCAAAAATTAAATCAAAATAAAATAAATCATTTTTGGGGCTGTGTGTGTGTAATGCTGTTTAGAGAGTGTGCACAGGTCCATAAAGAAGAGTGTGCACACAGCGTGCAGCAGGCCTGATGGTTAAACAACCATCAGTCAACTCTGAGCACTCTGCAGCAACACACAGGGAAATATCTGGAGCAGCGGCTCAGCTGAGCAACATGTTTCCATCAGAAACCATCTTTTCTTGTAATGATGAGATAGTAACTCATAATTACAAGATAAGGTGTCAAATTATTTTTTTCTTTTGTGAATGCAATGTGCTTCTGTAGGTGCTACTACATATATTTATATATATTTTTAACCTTTGGACAGAGCCAGGCTAAGTGTCCACACTTACGTTAGCAGCTAGCTATGAAGGATTAAGTTAAATTAGGTTTTATATATATATATATATATATATTAGGTTATCTCCTTACTTATAAGGTGAGTCACATCTAGACATGGGACCATATGAAAATCTAATCTCACAATTATCCTGGCCAGAATAACTGTGATTCACGATATTATCCTGATAATAAACAAAATATGTTCAAACTTCTTAAAACGGCACAAAAACACACTGGAATCACTGTACTTTTGCTTTGTTGTGACTTTTTTTTCTTAGAAAATTGTGACTTTTTCTGTAAACATTACAACTTTTTTCTCGAAACATTTCAACTTTTTTGGCGTGCTGGTGGCTCAGTGGAACTGAATCCATCAACAATACTAAATACCCATATATATTGGTTTTCAGCAGAAGAAAAGAGGTTTTGGGTCTAGTTACTCTTATAGCAGGGTTCAAATAGGACGCCTAAATTTGTTGTTTCTAAACGCGGAAATGAGTCAGCATTTCATCGCTTCCTGTCCCCTGGTCTGGAAGTCAGTGTGTTTTTTGAATGTGTTTTTGTTTAGACGTCTGAAATCAGGTCTGTGGTTTAACACAAGCTGCAGAGATTTTAACATTTTGTTCTACGACATAAAATCTGTAAAGTCTGTAAACCCCCTGCTGGTGAATTTAGAAGCTTTTAAGTTTAAAAAGGCGGCTGCTAACAAGAGTCTAAATGAGACTACAGAGGTTGTCGAGGACGTTAAACAATAAACAAACTACACCAACGGTCACATTTCGCGGCCCACGTCACATTTGTTTATAGCTTTTTACTTCTGCAGATTGTATCTTCTAAAATCATAAAGTGGTGTTCATCTGGAGAGATTATCTTAAAGACAAAACCTGGAAGGATCATAAACTTGTGTTCTCCACAGAGATTATTTTCTGCAATGATCCAAAATCCAATGCAAAGGCTTTTTTGATGAGGTAACCATGGCGACGCTAACTTCTGGGTTGACCTGCAAAAACACGTCGTCCCTTCTTCTGCCTGTAACCGTCTGTGTGTTGAAGCGTGTGCAGTATGCCACACATGTTCGGTAACTACATTCTAGCATCTATGCTAGCTGTTTCTCGTCATCATGCTAAGCTAAGCTAACAAACCGCTGGCTGTAGCTTCACATTTAGCGTCGTGTTTTATTGGAGTGAATGTAGATTAATTCAAACCACCACAATATTCAAACAGTAGTGTGTTCATAGCTAATGTGTTTCTGCATGGTGTTTTTTTTTTTAATTTTCAGCTAGCATTCAAGGCTACGTGCTGCACAAGCCGTGACTTCAAGGAAAAAAACAAATCAATATTCCAGCTTTGACAACCAGTCGCAGATTGTAGATATCATCCGTCCACAGAGAAGACGACAGTAATGAGAAGAGATTAAATAAGGTGAGTGAGTGAATGATCTTACCTGTCCCCCTCCAGGCTTTTTCTGCTGCCCCTTTGACAGTTTGGACTTGATGAATTGCTAAACTGCCTGTTTTTCGGCAAACAGCGAGCACAGAGAGAGAGAAAAACAAACACGATATGGAGAATGACCACCCACAGAATGACAAAACTGAATACTGACTGATGTGTCGGGTATAATGTAAAAAGGCTCAAGCCGAGGCTTCATGGTTTGGTTTTTGTGGTTTGTAAAAGCAATATAGCTGAGAATTGCACATTCTGTAAACTTTTTTTTTTCCCACCAGCGACAGTGTTACAGAAAAGAAAGCACTTTGAAGCCAGAGGAGTGGGGAGATGCAGCAGAATAAAGCAGGGATTACACAGCTTTAGACCACAACTGTTTACAGGAAAAAGGGGAAGACACGAGATCTGTGCAACACCAGCATCTGCACAATGAGCCAGGCCAGTGGTTCTCAAAGTGGGGTCCGGGGACCCCCAGGGGAATCATTTATTTTTACTATAATTCCATCCATAAGTAACACAATGACAGAATGTATTTTGGTTCATGAATTTCATACACTTTCTGTAATAAAATCCTGTCAGATGGGGGACCGGAGGACAGAAGCTGCTGGAAAAATAAATATATATATATATATACAGAAATAAACAAGCTTTGGAGAAATAAATAAGGGGAAAGTGGTGAGGGAAAAAAATAATAAAATAAAATAAATAAATTTAAAACTGAATAAATATATTTAAAAATAAAATAAAATAAAGGCAATAATAAATACATTAATACAAAATCAAAACATTTAAAAAAGAATAAATACATTTAAAAAATAAATAAATAATGGGGAAAATTAAAAAGTAAAATTAATACAAATGTAAATAAATAAAAAAAAGGGAATGAAAACAAATATCAATTTTTGTCACATTTTATCAATTAATTAATGCCTACATTTATTTTTAATATTATGTTTTTGTATATTTAATGGCATATAAATGTATTTATCGAGACATTAATGTATTTATTTTATGTTGGCAGCTTCCGTCCTCCACATTATTAATTAATTAGTTTATTTCCCCAAACGTATGTATGCCTGCATGTTAATTTTTTATTTGGGCAGCGTCTGTTCTCTAGCTTGTAAGGGGTCCTTGGCTGAAAAAAAAAACCTCTGGTGTAGACTACATCCAGCCAATCACAGTGTCCGTTAAATGTCATCCATAATGAAGAAATAGTTGGCAATCAAGCTGCAAACTGTTGTAGGAAATTACGTTTAAGGTGCTGATTAAGAGGAGAGAGAGAAAAGAAAGCAGTGATAAAAAAAACCCAATTATAAAGCAGTTACTGTGTAATGTACGGATATGTAAAACACCGCAGCTTTCATAATTCACAAACAAAAGTCTATTAGCTTTGTGACGTGGTGAGTCAGTAGCTGCGTCGACGCTGTAGCGTCCAGGAGGATGCATGTTAGGATGCTAGCCTCTGGGGTGACACATTATGTTGCCGTCATGACTCATGCTTCAGGTTGCGATGGAGGCAAGATGAGGTAGTTGCTGTTCCTTCAGCGTAGTTGTATTTGTGCGACCCTGAGTCACTAACAGAAGCTGTGCTGGTTTTCCCCGGCAGGTCTCAACAGTTCATGCACTGTGGTTGTGACGGTGCAGGACGAGAACAACAACCCGCCCGTCTTCTCCCAACATGAGGTACGAGAGCACATGTTCACACAGACGCAGAAACACTTCTGGTGCTCAGGACATGATAAACAATACTTTTACGAAATATCACAGGCCTTTATAAGTGGCTGTTGGACTGCGAATCCACTCTGCAGGTCACTGATCTGATTTTCCTGGCTGGGAACTAGATATGCCCTCTAATCTCAGGCTTATGGCGACAGCACCGTGTTATTGGAGGAGTTTTATTCAGTTCTTTGTTCTCAAAGTGGACTGTGTTCTTTGAGTTTAATCTGATGAAGCGTCCTTTGGAGAGTAGTTTCCACTTATTTATTTACAGTCAGACCTGCGCCATGACTACACAATGACTCTCGGTGCCATTAGCGTGTTAGAAATGATGTAAGAATCAATGACGTCACCGCTATTACGTCAGCATCGGCTGGTTCTTTATTTCAGCAGCTTACTGGTTTCAATCTACACAAGAGAGTACTTAACCCTTTGAGTCCTGACATGCTGTCGTTCAGAGGCTGCAGTGGGTTTTACAGCTAGAGTAACTTTATTGGTATCATGTTAAACTAGAAGATTTAAGGAATCCATTGGTACCAGCCATGGCTTATCAAGAAATAACGCTCTAAAGTTAAGCTACATTTTGGCATGGCCAATTTCAAAGGGGTCCCTTGACCTCTGACCTCAATATATTTGACTGAAAATTGGTTCTATGGGTACCCACAAGTCTCCCCTTTACAGACATGCCCACTTCATGATAATCACATGCAATTTGGGACAAAAAACTCAGTTTTTCTCATGCAGTACAAATGTGTTATTCTTGCCTATTGTAAAATGGTGTATTTGAATATTTCTGCATACTGGAGTCTATAAACAGTCCTGAATTACATAAATTAGGTATCACTGGAAAGATGAGACTCTTGTGGATTCAATGAGCCCAGTTGTATTCATGTGTGATGATGTTATTCAGAAATAACAGACTGTAGAATGCTGTAATTGAATTGTTATAGTTTATTTTCCTGATGAAGATCAGCAGCAAAAACATCTACAGAAGCTTCTCTATGGTGATGTTTTCTCCCTAGCAAACT
>JAOVVB010124497.1:0-12431 GCA_028570985.1 Heterobranchus longifilis | reverse complement strand
AAGAACACAAAAACACAAAAGTATATATAAACAAATAAATAAAAACAGTAGGTAACAGATAAAAACAGTAGGTATATTACCTGCATACAATAATCTTGTGTCATAGGAAAGTGAGACTAAAATTCCTGTAGTCCATAGCTTATAAAACACAAAGCCTAAATCGTGCCAAAAACCAAATTTGCATCCAAATACTGCCCCACTCTGTGTCCAGCAGCAGGGTGGTTTATCGTATGCAAAGGATGGAAGTGTCTTCTCCAGCACTACGGCTGTTATAATTTCACCCATGTGAGCAAGTGCTCGGCTTTGCAATACAAATGACATTTGCCTAGAGATCCCAACAAAGTGTGCACACGAAGACACTTGTTTTGCATGTTAGTGGTGTAGCCATCTACCAGATGGTGGTTTGACTTTAAATTATTTGATTCACATGCAAACAGCAACCCTGAGCCTTCCACAACTACAGTAAGAAAATAAGAATAAGCCATCACAGCACAAACAGAACATTGAACCCCTTCAATATCCTGTGCTGATAATTTCCTGAGATGTTAATCTTTTTAAGTTGTCTTCTTTGTACGAGACACTGGAATCGAGAAGCTTTCGGTTTTAAATCAGATTTTTTTGTCGAGAAATGGTCTGTTGTTATTATAGTGCTAAAATGTACATATGCAGCCATCGACTTCTCTGTGCTCAATGCATGTTTATTTTTAAAATAGAAAAATAAATTCAAGGTGTAGTGTTACAGTAAACAAAAAAAAAGCCAGAATACAGAGTTTTTGAATGAACCCAGAATGTAACCTGAATGACTGATAGGTGGAGCTGATCCATCCGATACAAAAAGCCTTTCTTATGAAGGTAATGCACTAAATTTTATTCCTACAGCGCCCCCGTCTCTGTGTCACCAGGCACTAAGAATGCTAGCAAGGAAATTCGCTCTCATTTCACGTAACCTCCTTTCAGCCAGGTCTCCTTTTCCAGGTCTCCCCCCCCCCCCATCTACGAGAAAAGAAAGGATTGGGTTGTTGAAGCCGATGTAGAAATTATGTAAGAAAAAGGATCACAGGGTTCAGATGTCACTGCCACAAAGGTACCGTGGTGGAGAGATGGAGGGTGAGGGGTCAGGTAAGCAGAAAGATAATGGCCAACAGCTGTGAATGGGGATATGAGGAGAGGCAAGCAGGTGGGAAACGAAGGGGCAGAGCAAAGGGGATGTTAATGTGGGAAAGAAGGTTGTTCCCTCTCGAGGAGAGAACAGAATTCCTCCTGTTGCTGAAGGTTATCAGGTTGCAGGTTGAGAGAGGCCTGGAAAAAAAAAGCAATGCTTCAAGAACAATGGTTTTTAACCATACATGGCTCTGGGGACGTCAGCCGGTCGGTGCGGCCCTTTGGTCCAACTGTTAGATGGATTGCCATGAAATTTGGTACAGACATTGGAATTATCATGCCCCCCCCCCAACAAAATGAATTGTGATCACATAGGTGATCCATAGGTGATGTTAGCATGCTAACACTCTAAACTAAGATGGCCAACATAGTAAACACTGTCTGCTTAACATGAGCATGTCATTGTGAGCATGTTAGCATGCTGATATTAGCATTAATATCAGCATGCTAACATGCATACCACATAATATATGGTATACTCTCCAGCAATTGTCGTTTTGTCGCACGACATTCAAAGCGTGGATGTATAACAAAACCTGGATACCAGAGAGAGAGAGAGAGAGAGAGAGAGAGAGAGAGAGAGAGAGCCTGCCCTTTTCCAAATAGTTTCCGATGACGGCTTCTCAGATGGTACTGTGAAACAACCATCTGACATGGTCAGGTTATAGGTTTCACCCCCACTTGGGGCCCATAAACGTCCCGACCTCAGCAAAATAAGAAGAAAAGAGAAAATACAGGCAGAGGGCAGGGTCTCTGCAGATACAGACACTGCCACACACTTCTAGTGGGGTCATAAGTGACAATTGATTATTTCTGTCTATACATTGTTTTTAGGATAATACTGCATATTATACTTTTAACAACAAATAAATTGATACCAAATAAGAATTAATCTATGCTACTGGCACAGCAGAACTTACTCTTAGTTCAGCTTATCAAAATAAAAGATCTAATTAATTCATGCATACAGCACAACTGAATAGACTTGTATTTCAGTGACCCTGGATATAGAAAATGAATGTACACATGAGCTTGTTTGACATAGGCCTATATCTGAGTTTTGTAGGTAAATATCATAAATAAAGGCAAAATGGCACACACAGGACTGTAGGAAGAACATCACATCTGAATCTGTGCCCTTTTTCATGTGAGGTGACAGTGCTAACCACTGACCAATCGTGCCAGCCTCTCATAATCCAATATAAATGGAAATACAATCAAACTGAAGCTGGCTGTATTAAAACTTAAACCCAAAAATTAAAAAGTGAGTTGCAGCCGCAATACATTTCACTCCCTCTGTAAATCCTTTCATGTAAAGTCAAATCATAATCTAAGATTGTTGGTAGAATACTGGATAATTGAGATCATATCTAACCAAAGAGGGTCAGTAACAGGAAAACATGCACAATATTTGAAGCTTTAGATTTACTCTGATCACAGCATCAACGAGATCAACTGTGGAGTTACATAAACATGAAAAACAAGATGTAATCTGTCCTGCCAGCTTTCACAGTCGTTCACTTTCTTTATACGCAACAAAACAGCAGGTCACATTACACTTTCATTGGATCACATATTCAGCGTTAATTGTGGCTTCACAAATATCATGACCCACATCCACATTGTGAAAACTCTTCTGGTTAAGTTTTACTCAGAAACCCACTGAAATAACTTTTTTTTTAACGGTAATATACTGTAAATGCTTCATTTACAAAAATATAATTGTATAACTTGTTCCAAACCACCTGTTTAAGTCTTACTGTTGTTGCATGAGTTTCTCTCCTTCATACAACAGCTGCATGATGATTTTCTATTTGATAAGAATCAATTCACACTTGCAAGAAATGTGAAAACAGACTATAATCCACAGCATCAAGATTTGCACACATAATAACCTTACATTTATTAGTCGAACGACTTAAGGGACCACAGAGCTTCTGCCTAATATTTGTCTTGCCTGAAAAATATCCAATATGAAATGGGCTTAACTCCTCTACCAAAACTATCACAGTTTATCTGATTGAAAATCAATCCTTTATGATTATCTGGCCAGTGTGTCATGGTCAGTCCCCAAGAACACTCTCAAGAGCTTCACTTTCAGTTCCTCCCCAACAGATGGGTTTCCATATTACCAGCCGTTAATTATTCATCTATGCTCGCTTGGCGCCTCAGTTGGAAAATAAAGCAAATCCTTTGGACCAACGATACAGAATAGCACGACGACCTCTGCTGAACCCTGCTGCATTGTCCGTTTGTCTCCTACTGCTGCTATGAGTGAAACTGGAGCCCAGGTGGAGATTATTTCTTGATGTGTAAAACTCTCGCACAGCACAAGTCCATAAACAGCCAGGTCAGTGGTGTGTGTGTGTGTGTGCAATGCTGGAAGAGCTCGGTACAGTCCCTTTTGTATTGTGCAAAATGATATCTCTGCAGTGTAAGCGTCTCTATTACAGGGGGAAGAGATTGTCTTACCCTTTAGATTTGCTTCACAGAACACAACAAATGAGCTGCTTGCTGTGGACGCATAGTGTCTTTGCCTATCTACAAGAGGAATGACAGAGGTAAGATATAAAACAAGAGCTCGACACACTAAAGCCAATTCATAATCATAACTACTGTCATGAGATTCAAAAGAAGAGGGTTCCTACACGTTCTCCATTTTAAAATTCCATACTTTTCGATAGATTTTTTTTAGTACAAATAGCTGTTTATGATCTGGCCCATGCTCTCTCATGGTGTCAGCAGGGGTGTTTTAAACACTGTTTCCCAGCTTTCCAATCTGTCTTCATTTTAGATCAAAAACTGTTAGTTTTAAAGATTTTCAGGAGTTTCGAGAGGCGGCGAGTCAATGCGCCTGATTTGCACAACGTAGCCCAGACCTCAACTTTATGCAAATGCAGAGCTGGCAACGTGGCACCTCGTCTCTCGAAATGAACCGCAGTGCTACCAGAATGCATTGCACGGCTGCTTAGACAATGAATGGGAAGCGTGGAAATGACGGCCCGTCGACAGGTACCATCACACAGTGGTAAACATTTTGGCTCCAAACGCCATAAAAAAACATCTGCATTTTTTTTTTTTAAATTCAGAATTTTTGATTTTAGAAAACAGAATAGGTGCAGTAGTCGGGAAACACAAATATTTCCCATACACTCTTAATTTTTTTTTTTCATACCAGACCTGGAAATTACTCAAATAAAATTCTGTACTTTTCCATACTGTGTACTCTAATACTCTGGATTAGTTTATTCAGCAATTTGAATTTCATCATTTAAAAAAAAACACATTAAAACAACAAATCAGCTGCATACTATAATTGTTTATTTTAATGCATCCATTTAACAAATCTTCACAACATATACAGTAGATATGTCCTTAACAAAATCAACAGGTGCTCATGTCAGTTTTTCTTTTATTTTTGCATTTTTGTCCAAGCCCTTTGAAAAGTTCTGTATGTCCTGGCGATGTGGACAATTACAAATTCAGGAAGCACTCTGGATTGTTGCAGAAAGTGACAATCTGTGCCGTGGAAGGATGTGGGAAAAGCACGCAGATGGGTGAAGACAAAGAAAATTATTAAATAAATTTACAAAATGATCCATGTTTGTATTTTGGGCATCTTTTAAGATCACAACTGCTACAGACCTTGTGAAATTTTTTTTTTTTTTTTTACATGTACATGTTTTGCATTGTACCAACAGAAGCAGTGAAAACTGAAATTATACAATTATATAAAATCAATTTTGACATAAAAATGAGACCGTGAGAGTTTGTTTAGCTGTGGTTGGCAACAGTTTCTATTATCTATCATATGCAGGTAATTATGCAACAGACAAGGTTACAGAAATGCCCACAAATGACCTTTGTACAGTCGATGCTTTCACGTTTATTATAGAATTCCAGACTCCCACCACAATGAAGGAAATGCTATGAATAAAAAGTCTCCATATAAAAATAGGAACATTGTTCACACATTGTACACACAATGTTTGATGTTGAATTATTAATGAAAAAAAAAAAAACGAAAAAAAAACACAATTTCCTATTTATTTACCTGCCAGTGTAAACGCAGACACATCAATCTCGTGCCCTAGGTGGCTGGTAATACTGCTGTGTGGGTCTCGTGCGGCGAGGCTGTCCGTCTCCCCCGCGGCGAAACTCTAGTGAACTGTCGTAGTAACCATCATCTTCCTCCTGCCATTGGACATTTGATATGGTTGTGATGTTACTGTGGGTAATCAGATTAAGATGTCATTCATATTTTATCTTTCCTCAACCCACTTGAATACAGTTTCATTAGTTGCTTCCACTTTGTATTAACACATTCTGATTTTAATGATTAGAGCCAGACGGATATATCGGTCAGATGATATTATAGGCTGATATTGGCCTGTCACAGACATATCGGTATTTATTGGTACATAGTGTGGTGATATGAAAACTTTTTTTGCAGAATATATAATGCAGAAAACAATGCTTTGGGTGATTTAGAAATGATGTCATTATGTAGTTCTTTATTTAAATGATCAGCAATTGACTGATACTGAACATACAGTACTGATCTATTTATCTAACATTCACTATATCAGCCACCATATTGGTTCTCGGTGAATTTTTTTCCCCTCTAAAATCGGTATCAGTCTCAAAAATCCCATATCGGTCAGGCTCTAATAATGATGAATGGTGAATTATATTACTAATGCTTTCTTTCCTTACCAATACATCAGCAGAAACAGGTTTGATGTTGTGCAGCAGGACCTCTTCGCAGTTTCCATAATCACTAAATACAATCACAGCCGTGGAGCCTGATGGATGCACAGCATCTATTCTGGCATGGTAGAACTTCACGCACACACGCCACCACAGACAGAAACAAATAGAAATCTAATTATTTTAACACAAACATTTCCGCATATCAAGACAACACAGATTGTTAATTTACTTATGACATGACACATACATCTAAAACAATCAACACTGTGACTGAGAGAAAATGAGTCACAATCGCACTTTTTTTTTTTTTTTTACTGTCATTTAACATGTTAACTGTAAAGCTCCCAGAACACTTTTTTCAACACTGCAACATAAATGTTGGTGACTTGGAAAGCCATGAGGGTTGGGCACTTTTTGAGCATGACACAAAAATCAATCAATCAGATGAATAATTGGATATTACGGTAAATTACAGTAAATTACGCCGATATATCGTTGCATCCCTACTCATTTGTGTATGTAATTGGTTTTTAATTCAGTGTACATTTTCTAACTTGACATACAGTAAGTTGCACGCAAACATGTTTCAACAATTATCAGCTGTTGCTGTATTACAAATCCAGGAGTGACATACCTTGCCATCTTCCCAGTACAAGGCCAGGCACTGGTCTCCAGGTTTCCAAGCGTGTTCCACAAAATGACTTTTCTCTGGTCCTCGAGGACCTTGACCTTTGCCTTGACCTGGCCTTCTTTTAGGTCCCGGGTTATTAGAAGTGATTTTCTTGGGGGGCGGCTCCCTGTTGGGGGGACACGGTGAGTTTGTCGGTTTGATTGGCCCAGTTCTTTTGTGTTCCATATCTCCATTTTGGAAATGAGATGGATCCCCTGTCGCGATTCGACAATCCCGCGATAACCCAACTTCTTGGGATGTCCCTGAGCTTCCTCCCCTAAAGTTAAAGTTTGGTGGGCCATTATCCCTTTGTCGGTCGAGGTGGTCTGAGTTTGGCCGCTCATTCTTCCCCTTCCTCCTGCTGTTGTTGGCTTCTTCAATTCTGTCTGTACGTTTGCCGTTTCCTCTCCCATCGGGCTCGCTGCCTGCAGAATCAGTCAGTTTCGATGTGGGTACGTAGTCTCTTACCCCTCTCCTGTTATACGGTCCGGCCATGTTCCCACCGCCGTCTCCGTTTCTGGATCGTTGGTGGTAAGATCCACTAAACTCCATCTGCTGTTGAGGATCTTTCGAATGTGGGAAAGTAGTGGAGAAGGATGAAGGGAAAATCTGCTCATCTCTCATGTCTCTCCTGTCACTCTGCGATCTGTCTGACGTGCCTCGTGTCCATCGGTCCTGGCCCCTCCACTGCTGGGCTGGAGCTGATGTTTGGGAGGCTGTACAGTTAGAGAGAGGCTCCTGGCCCGGTTTGGGGAAATCAAAGTCCCGGTGGAAGCGAGGCGGTCTGTCATTCCTTTGTTGCCTATGGTCATTATGCGAGGAGAACTTGGTCTGAGATGTGTCTTTGGAGTAATAGTCCGAGTTGGAGAAATTCGCTCTGCTCTCATGGTGCCTCTGAGGTGCGTGGCTCTTTGGCTCTGAGAAAACAAACAAAAAAAAAGAGCAGTGTAATCAAAAACTGTGGCAAAACAATAAATAATACAAGGAACATTGACAAGACCGTTATTCAATGAAGATTAAAAATCGCTAAAGCACTAAACAAAAACATGAAGGCAACAGAAATAAATGAATGCCCTAAATATCTTTAACACTAGGATCTCCATAGCCTATGTTTCCCTCCTGTCCTGGATTTTCCTGAATGCCTATTCTGCACATGCCTATACTGTCATAATGATAGAATAACATTGAGAAAACCAAATAGATGTTGTTTTTTTTTCATGAAAAAGTCCCCTTTACTCGCCAAGAGTAGCACCGATTAATGATGGTACTCTCAGCTGAATTGATGTATTTGCATAATGGCTGTATAAGCGCATAGAGACAATGAATGGGACACAGAAACTAATTTGGACGCCAGTATTCACTCACATGCACTTATAATCACTCAAGATTATACACACACCAGCAGAACTTTTCTCCACCACTGTGATAAAAGCTGGAAAAGCATCGCTCACTATCTACACATGCAAGCCAATAAACAGAGCAGAGAAAAAGAAAAAAACTGCAATCACACTAAGGTATGTAGGCCCACAGTATTCATCCTATCATGTGTGTAAAACATTAAATTAAGGTGAAAATAATCACATTTTTGTGCATATATACTATCAGAAATGTTATTTATGCGAACAAAACATTTCTAAATTGCATTATTTTTAACAGGTTGGTGTGGATGTGCTCGATCAGATGGAAAGTTGTGTGTTGGCTGTTGAATTGAACGACACGGCGCAAGGATGGAGAGACAAATACAAATGCTGAGGGGATTGTCGTTGTCATTTTTTTTTCGTTAGACAAAATGTGTAATAATTTCCACTATAATTTGTGTTTAGATTTACCATTTATTTGACTTGGCAAAATAAAAATGCTGAAATTGATTACAATGTGTTTGTTTTATTTTTTCAAGAGGAAGTAGTTTCATGCCTTTGAGGTTACACGCTGCAGGTTATACTAACTTAGCTAATCAAGATTCATGTAAGACTAAAATATTTTATTTGCAAAATAAAGCCAACTAATTTACCCACTAATTTACCCGAATAGCACTCATCTCAGATTTTCTTCCATAGGCTGCTTCACCATGGACTATTACTGCATTGGGTGGCAGCGTGAACATATTTTTCTAAAAACATAAAATAGCACATTTTGTTACCAGTTTTATGTAGGTTCACGCTATTAGATAAGCTATCTGGCTGTGTATAGTGGTTTGTGGGGCCTGCGGATGCATTGATGTCCTTGCTGCGATATAGAGACGGAGACTGACGATGCGTAAATGATCCATCAGCGCGAACAAAAGGATACAGGCGCTCTTGGGTGTCGGATTTAGAGAAAATAGTACCCACAAAGAGCCTGGCAGGACTAGTGTTAATGGAATCACCAAACCATATGGTCCTTGGTCAAACACAATCAAACATTCAAATAACAAAGTTTGTTAATGCCAACTTTCAACTCCAGCTGCATTGGTCTTCTCCGCCAGCTCAGATTTCAGACATTTAGAGAACATGACTTAATTGCCCTCAGCTCGCAATAGCATATCCAGTTGTGACTGTGACTGTTAATTAATTAGTACACTCTGACCAAAGAACTGATTTGAAAAAGTATACAAATGTCACCCATATTTAAAATCATGAAATGTGTTTTTTTTTCCTAAAATAAATCAAGCAAAAAGTTAAAGCATGATGTTTTTGGACTAAGAGAGTTACCAAGGCAGTTTATAATGAAATCCAGACCATTTTACTCACCATCAATGGAGAAAACTCCCATCTTGGATTCAAGAAAGTCAAAAAGAGTACTTGGTCCAGATGGCCTTCCTCCTGCACCCTCCTCCTCATCTTCATTTCTGGACCTGCCTCTTCCCCTTCCTCTGCCTGAAGAAGAGGAAGATAATAGGAAGAAAATATGATTATGGACTAATGCAAAATACCACTGTACTACAGTTAAAGGAATGACAGTGTGGAATAATAAAATAGATGTACAACATTAAATAAGTTTAAAAGATTGAATGGATATGAGGTGTGACTAAGCAGGTTGTTTACTTTTTCTCTTTCTTGTTGCTGTTTTATTTCAATTGCTGCATTCTGAGTCTTATTATTTTGTATTGATCTTGTTCTGATTTGTACGTTTATCATGTTTGATTTAATTGATATGATTGAAATGGGAATGGTAATCACTTGAGCGAGAAACTGGAAAAGTTATAATTTAAAAAAAAAAGGGGGTAGGACTTGATATGTGTTAAATTCTTCCTACTCCTTTTCAGACATAAAATATTAATTTATGACGTCAGTATGACTTTTGATGTATGTTTGATGTCAATTTCATTGATTATTCATGTTTTTTAACTTATATATATATTTTTATTTTAACACGTTTGAAATAAAAGTCTAAAAAAAAAAGGCTCTGTGTGTCTGGGTGTGTGTGTGTGTGTGTGTGCACATACGTGTGTGTCTGTGTTTTGAACTCGAACCCAACTGAAGAAACAGTAGAGGAACACATATACACTCCGTCAAGATTACATGAGTTTGGAAAGGTTAATGTTCTGCGGCCGACTCGAATCGATGTATGCAGCGACAATAAAAACAGTCCCTGCTCACAGTTGTTGTACCACATTATGAGGAAAAAGGGCAGTAGGTAGTTCAGTGTGATGGAATAAGTTTCAAGTTGCTGCAAGTTGATTTTCCGTACTGAAACAAATACAAAACAATGACTGCCGGTGAAGTAGAATATCCGTCTGAAACCTTACGGTGTGCTTGGGAAAATAATCGGCAGTAAAGTGTGTATACAATTTGTGGTAAATGGACTAAAACAAGCAAAACCACCACTGTGGACATTTAACCAGCCTGTAGGTGATTTCCACTGCATTTAAAGGACCTCCACATGACTCCCCCAATTTCACTGTTTCCTGAAACTAAGTGTTTCAGGATATGGGCCATTTTCTCCAGCCACAGCAGACAGCAGGCATGCATGCATGTGTGTGTGTGTGTGTGTGTGTGTGTGTGTGTGTGTGTGTGTGTGTGTGTATGAACCTCTGGGTTGGGGCTTGATGGATTCAGCCACCACAGGACCAGGTCTGCTACCAGAAGATCCCGTCAGAAGGCAGTTTAGTGCAACTTCAAGGTTGTTGTTATTATCCATTAGAGCCTGCCGGGCAGCCTCCCTGTTAAAACCCATCTCCATGATGTCTCTCAGAGCACGTTCATCCACCTACACAAAGGTGCAGAACAGAATTAGAATCATAAAAAAAATGATTGTATGGAGAAGGTATATAATGTATAGGGAGAGGACAGACACATGTGGATGGATAATGGTCGTGTGTAAGGTTCAGTGTGACAGAGAATAATGGATTGGAAGGACAGTGGGGGGGGAAAAATCACTTCTTTCAGGTTGGATTAGTGTGCATTCAAGTTACAAACCATCATTAACACACTCCCAAGCCAAACGCTATAATATTCAGTTATGTGTTTAACCCAAAGCTGGCTGAGTTCTGCCTAGAAACACAAAGCTAGACAAATGGACTCCCACTGGATTAGAAAACCTGGCCCAGCCTCCAATTCATTTAGATTCCTACAGTATCATAATCAACAGAGTTCCAACCTTTAAATTGCTTTGTTACAATGAATGGAGGCTTCAGGAATTTGAGGTAAAAAAAAAAACCCACATCATTTCAACACAGGTGGCTTTCATAACAAACTACAGGACCAAGTTTGTCTTCTCACCAGCTCTCGATAGTTTCCGTCTTGTCTGCTCTCGGTTCTTTCCACCCTGTCTTCTCGTCTCCTCTGCTGGTACGAGTCTCGGCTCCGGAAGGAGGAAGCGACGCTGGATAAATTACCGCCTGCGTTTCCTCCACCACCAAACGTGCGCGGAGCCTAACAAGCGAAAAGAACATGAAGATCGATACAAGCTGCAGGGCTGGACAACACAATAAAGCCAAACACAAGAAACCAAAACTTTGTAGTTGACAATGTCATTAGGGGTTTTAATTTGAAGAGTTACTCGAATGCCAGAAGCAATCAAGGTTAAGATGAATGTCAATAAGGGGCATGTGTTTCTAAATGGAGGACAAATGAAACAGTTTGTGCAAAAATTGCAATCAATACGAGAAACGGCAAAATCAGTTAACGTGGCAAAAGGAGGAACCAAATGTTTAATATTAAAGGTGGGAAATTATAGGTTGAGGCAGGATATTGATAGATTCTATCATACACAGTATATATGGAGGGTTTACATACGTCTTTGGTCTTGGCCACCTCTGCAATCGCTGCTGTCCGCTGCTTTTCAAACTCATCATGCTCGTCAGGACTTTTGGCCATATTTTGAGTCTGGAGGGTCTTCCTCTGGTCTAGTTCTCTGCTGTCTACTTCATCCTTCCTCGCACACTTCTACAGGGAGCAAATACAGAGAGTAAGCATGACATGTTCTCAAAGATCCTCCTCATTCATGTATACAGGGTTCTTACACATTTTCCATTCTCAAATTTCCAGATTGCTCGGTAGATTACGTAGAAGACTACAGTGCTTTTGTCACGCATTTGGTTTATAACTGCCACCTCCCCCATGTTGGAGATTTTAAAGGATTTTACACAACGTTTACATCTAGCTTTCTTTTCCCATTTGGAATCTTTTTAATCAGACTTTAGATTTGGGATTGTTAAACTTGCATTTACCCATCATGTCGGTTTTAGTCCAAACTGTCAAACATCTCTGCACTAAGAGGAGTTAAACTAACTGCTGCTACCTATACTCATATTATTTTCCCATAACATATTAAATAAATATTATATCATTGTTTTTTTTTCTATTTTATAAATAAGAACCAAAAATGTGTTGAAAAAAGTTACATAATTTAATTTTCACTGCGTCCGTGCAGGGCTGTCACAATAACTGCAATATTGCAATACACA
>JAOVVB010124459.1:0-12431 GCA_028570985.1 Heterobranchus longifilis | reverse complement strand
CACTTTTATTGCCAAGTCGTTTTCACGTACAAGGAATTTGTCTTGATGTTACGGTGCATAACAAGAAACACAAAACAAAAAAATATACACAAAACAAAATAAAACAACAACAAAAGCAAAGAAAAGAGCATACATATGTTTCATTTAAATACATTTCCAAACATTGCTTCGCAAGTGACGTTACTACTTCTGCTCTACTCGCTCTGCCTGTGTCTGTCTCCAACTTTAGTGGTGGCTAGTTTGACAATGAAGATGCAAGTAACTGCTATCTTGAACAGCCTGCTAGCTTGAGGGAGAAAATGTGATGCAAATGTGATGCATGTGATTCAAGCCAGAGTATGTTGTGCCATTGAGAGCTACTGTAACTAAACGCAAGGCATAAGTAGCTCTGAGCACGGACTGGGATGACTGCTGACATCCCTATCCTCCACTGTGTGTCTTTTTTCCACAGGCTCGGTTTGATGCTGGTGAGCTCATCACCCAGAGAGAGCTCGTGTCTCGGCAGGTCAGTGAGGACCTCACAGAAAGAGCCAACACCTTCGGCCTCATCTTGGATGACGTTTCACTGGTATGAAGCCGCTGGCAGATTTTACAACATTGTCCATGCTATCTTTTAAGTTGGATTTTAACTTGGAGAAACAATTGTATTGTGTTCTTTCAGACACACTTGACCTTTGGCAAGGAATTCACAGAGGCTGTTGAGATGAAGCAGGTGGCCCAGCAGGAAGCTGAGAGGGCCCGTTTCATTGTAGAAAAGGTATTATTTTTAACACGTTGGTCCCTACAATACTTATTCATTCAGGCATGTGTATGTAGTCTCTATAGGGAAAAAGGTAGATGGAAGAATTACAGTTTAGGGATGCTAATTTAGATTTTTTTTGGACCAATAGCTGACCCTCATTAACCGACAAGCGGGCAACTGAGTCTCGGTTCACCCACCCGGGATGCTCGGACATACTTTCCACATTCAGTGTCCGCACAGACAGCTGCAGACTTGTGCTGGTCTCACAGCCACTGTGATGTGTGCATTATCATGGACACATGCAGCCACTTTCCCAGTAAGCATGGAATCGCCTTTGCGTCTGTCCGACGAGTACAAGTCTGCAGGAACGTATGTCCAAGCCTGTCTCCATCGCATCAATTAGTTTAGCTGCGGGGTTGTCATCTGTGTGTCTGCCTGGCATACTCTGTCTGTGTGTAAGAAGGGCCGATTTAACCCGCCAGTCCTCATCAATATAGTGGCATGTGTCACGTAGCTGGCCGTTGTGAGCGCCGTCCAGCAGGCAGTCCTGAGAGTCACGAACTTAACAGAAAAAAAGGAGCTTCAGACTCATCTTTCTAGTGCGAAGTTTGCACTAGCAAGTTAACTAGCAGTTAAGAAATAGTTTGTATAGCCTATTTGTCTTTTATTATGCAACCAACTTTTTTTTAAATAACTTTTTTAATTATATTGTTTGTAATTGGTTAACTGATTTTAACTGTATTAATCGGTCCAAATTCTTATTATCGGTTTAACTGTTAATTTTTACAATCCCTGTTGCAGTTATTGTGGATTCAGGCAGCTCACAACATCTTTTTATCCTTTTAGGCAGAGCAACAGAAGCAGGCGGCCATCATCTCAGCAGAGGGAGATTCCCAGGCTGCCTTGCTCATTGCCAACTCCCTGATGGAGGCTGGTGATGGTCTGGTAGAGCTACGTAAGCTGGAGGCAGCTGAGGACATCGCTTTCCAGCTCTCCCGCTCCCGCAACGTCACGTACCTGCCATCAGGACAGGGCACATTGCTCCAGTTGCCCCAGTGATAACATCTCACATCATGTCTAGCCCACTCTCGCTGTCGCCACCATTACAAGGGCCATGGAAGGGGTGGTTGGAAGATTCAATAAAGGACTCTCAACTTCACGCACATTCCTCCCACTCTTTCTCTAACCAACTCTGGACTGGGCTCTGCTTATTAGCAGGATGGTGGGAGACAAAGTGAGAGGTCTGCAATGGATACATTGATGAAGTCCACCCATATGTAAGGAAGTGGAGGGTAACCTATATATAGTACTTTGTTTTGAAAAAAAAAATTACAATGCAGTAAATTCTCTAAAGATTCGTCTTTGCTACATTGTTTCAGAGCACTGCAACAGGGTGATTTTAACATCATGGGAAAACAGTTTGTTATTCCTTTAAAAGATAAGATGATAAATCGTGAATGATAAATGCCATTACTCTGTTATATGTGCTGGAATGATTCATCAAATTGTGTCACTATGTATATTCAGATCTGTAATGAAAGGCTCTCTTTTTGATTCACTGACATAACTGACTAGAGATGGTGTATTCGTTTGACTTAAATTATCTTTGTGTTCTGATTTTCCAGAGGAATTAAAGTCTGGAATATATCTGCTTTCTAGCAAATTATTTCTAAATAAATAATATTGCTACTCCCAATCAATTGGAATGTGCCTGCTAGATAGTAGAGAATGATCCTTCGTTCTTTACAGTCGTCGCTGTCTTTAGTTTGTGGAGAAAGAAAGTGTATGCCCCATGTTCCAGAAATGGCTCAACTTAACAATAAAATTGTCTTTCTACCTCCCAGTGGTCACTCTTGTTGTTCGAGGCCTCCGAGGTGAATGTGCATCATTTTTTTATTGAGTGTAATCATAATAGTCACCACAGGAGGGTGGGTCATAATTACATCCCCATTTTGAAAAAAAATACAGTAGAAGATGGGCTGCAGTTGCACTACTCATTGTTGCTATGGGGTTCTTTAAAATATGTCCTGGTATATAGATGAAATCATATCAGTTTAAAGAAATTCATTTTAGAAGAAGGCATGGTTGAGATTAAGATTACTGCATTTTGTGTTATATCGATCATCCATTTTTAAATCCTCATCCTATGAAAATGTTATTTATCTTTTTGGGAAATATAGTTTCTGGGAGTTTCCATAGAGACAAATATGCAAAATAATTTAACTTGTTTGTCCAGACCATTTTGTATACAATCTGGTCCAGACCAATCCCCACACCAAACTCAAAATTGGAGAGGTATAATATTAAATAGTAAGAGTTGATGGAAGAAAAAGAATGAATTCATTACACTTTTAGGATTTCTCCTTTGAGAGGATAAAACGGTCCTCGGGGTCTTCTCATGATTATTTCATCAATCAATGATTTCAGCTCAGCGCGTGCGCGCGCATCGTACCCTGTCTGGTGTGGAGGGGAGACGAAAAGAATCCAGACCCAGACACGCTGCCGCGCGCCTGCCCAGACAGCGGCCTGAATGCCTAGGATGAGCGCGGGACGGCGGTGGTACGCGCGAGAGCTTGGCCGGGCCACGTAGCGGGGCTGAAGACACCGGTGCGCAGGTATCTCCGCAGCCCATACCGCACATCAACAAATAATCTCACACACATTTGCACAAAAAGATCATTGCCCCTTTTCTAAATGCACATCCGCGAATGTAGAGGGAGAGCGAAAGAAGTGCGCGTGCAACCCCGAATCTGTGCAACTCTGATTGCACGAACGCAAGAGGGAGGTCGCTCTCGACGGAGGTAAGCCAGCAAAACCGACAACAAATGTTACTATATAACTTCATTTTATGCACGTACATGTATGACAAGCGTGGCAACAGCTGGGGGAAAGCACACGTAGGTAGCCGGTGGCCGGGGCTACCGTGAGAATTGTCCGCGAGCTCAGCTAGCACTGACTTTGTGACAGTGTCGAGTTGAGTGGGTTTGTCAGTACAGCAGTCCGGGTTTTGTTAGGAAAGCGGCGCTTTTCATCTTGCACGACAAGAAAGATACATTGATAACAAAGCATGACATCGGCTCTTCGTCTAGTTTCATATGGGTCGGATAACTGTCACACTTCCCCCTTCAAAATGCAGTATCGAAATTAAGTGTAACGTTAATGCTAAATATCTGACGTTAATGCTAGCTTTAAGCTAACTAGCCCCAAATCTGGGCGATTTTGGGTTAAAAAAAGTGAAAGTCTTGTATCTGTTGTTTGCAAATGCATGTCAGCAAATACAAACCTTTAGATGGTACAGCTTGTGCAATGTAATATGGTTGTTCTTGAGGTTAAGTTACCTTTTAACTGCACTAAAATATCCAATGGCTGCACCTTGAGCTAATGTAGCCAAGTTAGCTTGTCATGTGTGTGCAGGTTAGTACCTATGGGCTAGCTAGCTAAGTAGCCTAAGTTGGCTAGGCCTGCACAGTGTGTACTGCTGTTCGGTATACAATGTTGCATTTTTGTTTTAACCCTTTCTTTGCTTCATACACACTGCAACGCGTACTCCAATTCTTGTATAGCTGAAAAGATTGTCCTCAGCCAGATGTAGCTATAAAACCAGAAAGTAGCCTAGCTGCTGCACTATATATATGTCGTCATACTTCCCAAAATTATGTAGTTGGTTACGCACTTAATACCCTCGTTAGTAAGCTTGTTTGTCCTTAACGTTTTCAATCATGTTTCATTGAATTACAGTCGAAATCACAGTGTAAACAAGAGATCCATGTTATATGTCCCCATGTTATCTTAACCCTATTTAGAATCTAGATATCCCAGTTGTGAGTGTCAGTGGATGGCTGTCAGGCTTGACAGTGTCTCTCTGTGCAGTGATGACAATAAAGAAACTTGGTATGGGAGAGCTTGGGGCTGAGATAAGGACTCTCCCACTTTTCTATGATACCTCAGATGATTTATACCAGACCAAAAACACTAGGTACTGCTCTATGACCTGACCCGATTATGGGCTTTAGAGCCAAATACTTACAGAGGCATGGAGCACCCCTGCAGTGCACCACACAGTGAGCTGGTTAAGGTCTTATGAGTTTGGACAGAGTGAGGAATGTGAACCTTCACACGGTCCTCTACAAGCTGCGAACGGGAAAGCTCATTAAAGTCTAGACTTTAGAGGGAGCATGGATTTGAGGAGCACTGCTGCGTAATAAGAGGTGAACGTGACACATTTTGACTGCTTCAGAGGTTTCATCTGCTTTACTGTCACAAGCCAAGCATTTGTGAACACTTGCACTATTTAATTCTGTTGGTTGAAATGTTGTATAGTGTGCCTTTGCAGTAAAGCTCCTATCCTGTGTCATTCAAATCTTAAGCCACAGTAGCATCTATCCGGTATATGACTGGCTTTGTGGCTAACCCTATATGAAATGAGTTTTCGTTTCTCATCATGTCTCTGAAGCATGATTGAGGAAAGCTATAAATTGGCTATTGTTGAATAAACTTTGATTTCAGGGCAAGTTTTGCTGAGCATTAGTAATGCTTTGGATTACTTAAATGGGCTGTCAGACAGACGCTTTTCTCCTTTTTTTTTGCATCAGGGTACAAAGTTCATCTTTGAAAGCTGTCCAAACTAAAAAAAAAAAAAAGCAGTTGCAAATGACCATCATTCCAATAGGTCTGACCTCTCGATCTGACAAGGTGATTGTGTCGACTAATTACCAGTGATATTGAGAAGACTGCGCTCTACTTGATTCCCACATCAAAGGACTGCATTATTTCGCTGTGAGTGAAACTCCGAAATGACTCATCATTGATAATGATAAGCCGATGGAAGAATTTTACTCTATATGGGTTACATAACCACACTTTGTATTTATTTTCACGTGTGGGTTTTTTGGGGGAGAGCCTTCAGCAGTGAATTTCGCACTTTTGATTAGGTTTATATTGTGGATGAATGGAAGAGTAGACATTCTTAAAGCTAGCTGTTCTCTATTCTTTCAACCCCATAAACATTAATTTTAAACATGCATGTGCTTAAAAGAGAATGGCAAAAAGATGCATGTTAAGTCAGGTTCAGGCAGTGGTTTCTCATACAATTTATATTCCTCTCATCCAGACGCAGGATAATCTATTAGGCTTTGTGTCTAAGACAGCCATGTGAGTTGAGTTGCTCTGTCAGTGCAGAGCTCGCCCTCCCCTTGTGGTCTTAATGCTCTCAGAGCTGCTGTCCAATTCTCAGAAAGGATCAGAGTCAGCATGCACAGGAAGACAGGTGTGTCTCTATGTGTGTGGATAGACAAATTCAGCATAAATGGCTTTCGCTTGTACTCGCAACACTGGTAGAACATTCATGAATTCATGTATGTTTGGCTTTAATTTAAAAAACGTTGCAAACATCATTTGGTTCCATTTACGTCTGTCTTCAATCTTGCATGCTTTTTGTTACAGTCCTGCGAGAGAGAGAAAAATCAGTTTAGGATTTATCAAGAGATATAGCAAATAACTGAGTATGCATTTTAACTTAAATTCAGATTGAGTATTGAGATACACAGAGCATCTTTTGGAATGATTCTAATTAGAGCCAGACCGATATATCGATCGACTGATAATATTGGCTGATATTGGCCTGAAAAATTCCATACTGGTCGGGCCCTAATTCTGATTTCATTACTGATAACTTTGAGCAAGTGCAGCTTCTGTTTGAATTAGTGTTGGTATTGAACCTTCAGTAATAAAGTAGTTATGAGGGCTGTAGTAAAAGTAAGACACCACAAATGAAAATAACACTTTTTAGTTGACAAATAGGATACTACGCCACAAAAATTGCTAATTGTGATCGTAATTGTCAAAATAACGAGGCTTATAATGTTTCCTGTAATTGTAGCTCTACACTCATTATGTTCTCGTTCTTTTTACACTCTCTTGCTCCTTTTTCTGGCACTCTTGCAAACCCTTCATGTTAATCATGACTGCAATTAAAGACTAGAACAAAGTAGTCTTCGTGGGTCGGGTGGGGGATGTTTGAATATGAAAGTCCCTATTGGCCTATTTATGTTTTCTTTGTAGATGGAGGAGCGTTTTATGTTAAAAGAAATAAAGCAAAAGATGTTTGTGAAGACACAGTTGAGAGGATGTTTGCCGTCTCCAAGAAAGGAAATGTGTTTTTTTGCTCAGGGAGGTTTTCTAGTGAGCAAACCGCCCTGGTGCATATTCATTATGGGCGAGGAGGGTGTGAGGTTGTTTGAGGTCAACCAACTGTCAGCCAGGGGCACCCCAGCTTTAAGATGTATGCAAAAGTAAAGAGCATACAAATGCCATAAAAGCAAGATTTATTTGTTTTAATACTGTCTTTTGTTCATCTTTAACTTGATAATATCACCGTAGGTTTCAAACTGCGCAGTGCTTAGGCTTCATTGAAAAGTTTAAATACAGTTTCCTGTGGTTGTATCTGCAACACAAGCTCCTGAGCTGTGGTTACACTATGTTCTCTAACAGTCAATGAGAGGTGTGTGTGTGCACGTTTGTGTGTATTGCTTGAAAAAAGATAATCTTTTTTTTTAGTAGTGCAGTTGCCATCGAGTTGGTGTGGGTTTGTGTGAGTTTGTGTCTTTTTTACAAAGTGTTGATTGTGCCAAATGTTACACTGGAAAGATATGAAACATATGATCGAGTGAAGTTTTTGAATGTTGTTTGAGATTCAGATTGTTGGTAATGTACATGATTATTACATGTTGTCATAGTCTATTGTAATACACATTGAGTAAGGTTGTCAAAAGTATCAGTATTTTGATACTTTTTCAATACCACATGTTTAAAATGATACAGTATTCAGAATTGTTAGTATGGAAAGTACCGAAGCTATAAAAAAAGCAGATCTATAATCAGATTTTCAATCCAAGGCGGCACAAATGAAACGACACGGAAGAAAATCAACTGTGTGTTGGTATGTGTTCAGTGACTTTCTGTACCAGCACAATGTGTGTGCAAGTTGTTAATAAAAAAGAAAGAAAATAATTATCCTATTTTGTGTGCCAAGAACTTTTTTTCCCTTTTTGCCGTGATATCGAAAGAGGTATCGAGTATCTTTTTTTAAATACTAGTATTGTATTGAAGTTTAAAATTCTGCTATCGCGACAACATGAGATTGAGCTATCGACAAGTGTTTCAATGTTTTTCTGCTCCAAACCTCATTTAAGTTTTATCTGACGATCTTTAAGAAGATATTTTACATCTTCTTGTTGTGAATGTGCTCTTAAATTAACCAGATGTATTATGGCGTGTCACTCTGCAAACCATCCCTGCATTTTATTTTATAGTGAAGTGTTTCAGTTGTGGCCTGAAAAATATTTAGAATACTCAGCTTGTTTTTAACTTGAATCCACTCACATTCATTTGTGAAGGCTGCGGTTTTGACTCCTACACACAACACTGAAACATTTGTGGGCAAATATGGCGCCAAGTGTTGAAAAGTTGACAATATGGCTTTAGTTTCAGTTCACAGATTCTGTAGTGACATGAGACAGTGGAAGAGCACCTTTTATAACCTCATCTTATATTTCCCCTGTTTCTTTCTGTCTCCTAGGTAATGCACTGTAAATGGCTCTTCAAGCAATACACAGAAGTCCATACAGCAGCTCCATGTCTGGGACTCGGCTCGTCTTTACCTGCTCTGCAGTTTGAAGACACGGGCACCCTGCAGGGCAGCAGCCTTCAGAGAATCTAAACCTGGGATCTGCCTACACCTCACATACTAACTCGAGAGGAATTTGGCTTCAAATGTTCAACATCAAAATCTGATTTTTAAGCACATGGAACAAAGCTTGGAACAGATTGTATGTCTCTCCAACTGCATTTCCTACCTTGGACACCATGGATGCTCTTTTTGAATCAGGTTGACTATCTGTCGCCTCATCCCCTCCTTCCTGTCTCTTCAGTAGAAGGAGGGTGGGGGATTGGTGTGGCGTCCCCTGCCCCTCCTTGTAGAGTAGGCTAGTCTACCTGGGCACCATAGCAGTTACTCTTTTCCATTGCCTTGTGCTCCCACCAAATCCATCCCTCCGTTCCCTCTTCATGAAATCCTGCAAGAGCCTCAAGGAAGAGGTTTCTGTCCCGAGCCTTGGCGGGATGTCACAGGAGGAAGGACGCAGGGCGCCGGTGTCCCAGTCCTATTTTCACTCTGCTAACCCAGATCTGGACCTGACGGGCAAGCTTTATAAGAGGGAGGTTGGTGGAAAGCCGTATTCTGTGTTAGTGGACAATAAAATGGCAGCCAAGACATCCATGGGAGATCAGAACATTGGTCAGTTGCCCACTCAACATGTGACTCCACAGCAGTATTTCAGAGAGGGGGGAGCAGGGCAGAAGGTGGGAACGCAGGGGTCCCAGGCCGGCAACGACTGCACCTCCGACGACACCGAAGACGATGACGACGACGAGGAAGAAGAGGGTGAGGATGAGGACGAGGACGGGGAGGACGAGGGCTTCAAGCGCGAGCAGATCATTGTCGAGGTTAACCTGAACAACCAGACACTTCATGTGTCCAAGGGGGACAACAAAACTGGAGCCACAGCAGATGACTCTGAGAGAGCTGGCAGCGACGATGACGACGACGACGATGAGGAGGAGGGAGAAGAGGAGGAGGAGGAGGAGGACAGTCCAGACGAAGAAGAAGAAGAGGAGGAAGACGACGAGGAAGATGAGATTGAGAGTCGAAGGACAAGGTCAAAGAGGGCCCGTCGGGGTGCTAGTAGCACAGCAGCGCCCAGCCAGCCGCAGAGGAAGAGCCTCAGAACGGCTCTGAGCACAGCCACCGCAGGAATGACCACCAGGGGCCGGCGGAAGCGCATGGAGCCTCCAAAGAGCAAGCGCAGGTCAGCCAGATCAGCCCCATCGTCCGCCGGCTCCATGACAACAGGAGGGAAAGCAGAGGTGGAGGAGAAAGAGATGCTGGCGTGTGAAAAGTGCCCCCGAGTGTTTAACACGCGCTGGTACCTGGAGAAGCACATGAATGTCACACACAGGCGAATGCAGATTTGCGACAAGTGTGGCAAGAAGTTTGTCCTGGAGAGTGAGCTGGCCTTACACCAGCAGACGGACTGTGAGAAGAACATCCAGGTAAGCAACCGTCTCCCATCTCTTATCTTATCTCTGAAATTATCACATGCAATTCTGAATGGTAGAGGAGTGCACTTCCAGGGTTCAGCATATTATTTGATAACATCTTTATATTCCTAGATAAATTTAGCAGCTGCCAAGAACAACTTACTTTTAGATTTATTTTGGGTGCTTTGATGCATTAACTTGATGTTCAAGCAAACATTTTTCTGTCCAATGGGTATAGCTGTTATATTTCCTCTTCTATTTGGTTAAACTAGTACTAATGAGATTGCAGTGTGAGGTAAAGTAAGAAGTTAGTTTTGTTTCTGGGCAAAGACATTTGTGATCTCATTAAGTTACAATTTATGTTGGCAGAATTCTGCCTAATAATATTATTAATGATGTTTTATGTTTCCCAGTGAATTATTTGTAATATTTATGCCAGAAAACTGAAAACATAATCACTTTAATATACTGAAAGACGAAAGCACACTGGAGACCTTTTCAAACGGCTAACATGTAGGAAACATCTATATATATTAGGGATGGGACAATAATTGATTTTATCGTGGATTGTGATAATAACACTACACAATAAGTTGATCATGATGAATTTCTATTATCGGCGTAATCGTGAATATCGTAAATATCCTCACAAATTGACTGCAGTTTACTACAGTGTCCTAGCTGTAATGCAGTAAAAACATTTCTTTCTTTAAAAAAAGTCATTTTGAGAAAAAAGTTGTAACGTTTTGAGAAAAAGTCACAATATTATCAGAAAGTCATGTTTCGAGAAAAAAGTCACAACTGTGATGCAATAAAAACATTTCTTCCTAGAAAAAGGTTGTAATGTCTGAAGTCGTAGTGTTTAGAGAACAAGTCACAATTTTATGAGAAAAAAGTCGGAATGTTTCGAGAACAAAATTGTAGTGTATCGAGAAAAGAGTCATAATTTTTTGAGAAAAAAGTTGTAATGTTTTGATAAAAAGTCACAATTTTATGAGAAAAAGTCGCAATGTTTTGACAAAAAAGTCGTAATGTTTCGAGAAAGTCACAGTTTTATGAGAAAAAGTCCTAATCTTTCAAGAAAAAAGTTATATTTTGAGAAATATCTTTTAGTGTTTTTCAAGAAAAAAGTCGTAATCTAAGGTAAAGAGATTCCAGTGTGTTCCAGTTTGAAGTTTATTTCGTTGATTATCAGGATAATATCGTGAATCGTAATTATTTTGGCCAGGATAATCATGACATGCAATTTTCACATTGTCCCACGCATGTATAGTATAGCCTATATATAGTCATCTGCTGTCATTTATGGTGGGTTCAATTTGATCTTAGTTCTCTAAAACTGAAAAGGGTGATTCGCTGTATTAATACCCAAGGGTCTTATGGCTGTTTTGAATAGCTTAATTTAGCCCCACTGAACTTGATTTGCATCTTAAAAATCAAGATTGTGAAGAAAATATTTTCGCCTTTCCCCAGCTGGTCAACTAGTTGAAACCATGTCAAGCTGTGAAGATACAAGTTCCAACCAAAAACATTTATTATGCAGAACCTGTTAATACACTTTTTCTGTCCAGGAGGCAACACTCAATATTTACTCCTTTTCATAATATCTGTTAAGGAAAGAATGCTGAATCACAAATACAAAAGATCGTACCAAAACAAATCAGAAAAGAATAAAACAAGGGTAGGATACAAGAATAAATATCCCTCAGAGTACAGTGAACCTATTTTAAAAATGGGGTTTAAAAAAAGCATGGCACAGTCTTGAATAGGCTTAAAAAATGAACATCTGTGTGATGAAAGTATAAGTGAGGCTACCAAGAGTGCTCCGGGGTTCATGGATGAGATGGGAGACTAACAGTTTCCCCGGTGCCTCACCAGTTTTATAGTAGAGGAAAAGAGAAAGACACTGTTGGAAAAAAGCTCACATGATAGCTTGGCAAGCGTTTGCCAGAAGGCATGTGAGAGATACTAAAACAAAGTTGAAGTCTCTTTGATATGATGAGACCAAAATTTAAGCATTCTAGTTTTCATATTAAATGCTTTTGGTTTTGGTGTTCTCTGTGTTGGTGGCAGCATGATGCTGTGGGGGATCTTCTCTGCTGTAGACCCTGCAATCTGCAAGATAACTCCCAGTACAACTGGATTTATTTTCCAGCAAGACAAACAGGAATGGCCTCAAAACAACAATATTGATGTTCTGTATTTTCCAAGTCAGTCGAAACTTGAATTCAGTGGAGAATTAGGGCAGTTTTGCAAAGAAACATTAGCAAATGTCCAAATGTGCACAGCTGATACAGATTGACTCACACAGACATAAATCTGGAATTGCTGGTGCCTCTACTGAATAGGGGTGTAACCATTCTCCAAATCCACAGTGTGTACTCAATTTCACTTAAAGGTACAGTGTGTAGTTTTAGTGGCATCTAGTGGTGAGGTTCTAGATTGACACCGAGTGATCCAAATTCATCCCTTCCTTTCGGAGAAATGCACAAGCTACGGTGGCCTCCAGGGACAAGATTGAACAGATTTTGGTTGCAAACTTCTCACAAACAAAATGTTGGCGGGCAAAAACAAACACTCTCTTCTTCTATGT
>JAOVVB010124448.1:0-12432 GCA_028570985.1 Heterobranchus longifilis | reverse complement strand
TCTAATTAATATCTATTGGTGCAGGTGTTTGTTTACATTGAGACAGTAGCGCATTAGTAGATTATTTTACAGTAGATGATTAAATCCCACACATAACTGTTCATAACATCACTTTTACTCCACATTTAGATTCACTGATGGTGCAGACATGTCACATCACAGACTGTTTTTATTTTTATTTTATTTCACACCTTGTAATTATTGCCTCATTAACAAGACTCGTTATTCACCAGCACTGCTCCCTCAACCCTGTGACCTGATTGGTCAGGAGGTAAAAACCAAAAAATTGAGAGCCCTCTTTGGAAACTCGACTGTGAAGGAAAAAAACCTTGCTTTTCATTACGTAATCAAAGGACGTAAACAATTATTAGCAGATTTGAGCTGTGGATTAGACCTCAGTGGTTAAGGCATTGGATTACGGTCGAGAAGGTCACAGGTCACAGGTTCAATCCCCAGCACCAACGAGTCGCCACATTCGGGACCTTGAGTGAGGCCCTTAACTCTCCTCTGCTCAGATGTTTAATGAGATGAAAGTGTAAGTTGCTCTGGATAAGGGCGTCTGCCAAATGCTGTAATTTAGATGTAATGTGTGTATGTCAGCTTAGTAGTTAGAGGAAGAGTGTAATGTGTTCATCCTTTATAAATGATGTTAAATACTTAATAATGAGAGATGCGTACTGCATTAGTATGTCATTAAACTGTAAATCCCATGCCTTGCAAAACAAGTGCACTCTTATTGAATTGAAATTAAATTGACAAGAGACGGTGAGATGGAGAGAGACAGCGGAGAGACGGAGAGCCTCGCCGTGGTCTCCTGAGTGTTGGGGATTTGCTGACGGGGTCTGAATGCCGGAGATATTTGATCGTCTTGCTGAGCTTGGAGCTCTGCTAAATCATATACTGCTATAACACTTTCAGTCATTTGCTCCTGCGTATGTGAGAGAGAGAGAGAGAGAGAGACAGAGGAGGAGAAACTCTTATGAGACAGATAAAACTGCTGAGAGAGAAGAAGGGACAGAGAGAAGGATGGAACAATGGAGTGGAGAAGAAACAAATGCCTCATCTGTTCTCTCTCTCTCTCTCTTTAACATTTTTTCCACTGAATCTTCTGTTCATTTATTATTCAGCAGTCACTTATGCAAAATATCCTGAGCTTTCCAATAATTCATTTAAATCATTAATGTATTCAGGTCTGTTTAAGTGAGGAATAAAATTTTCTCTCTCTCTCTCTCTCTCTCCAAGTTAATAAGACAAAAAATGCCATTTGTCATGTTATTAAGAATCCACAAAGACGTGTAAACTCCTCCCTGTGTCTGTTACAAAAGCTCTAATCCTAGAGACTCCTTCCATAAATATTAAAACCACACATTTTAAAATGCTTATTATTATTATTATGGAAACAATAAGGTATTAGAACAAACACATTATTATACTGTAAACCTGCACTACTGTCAGAGCTGCTGTTATGGAGAATTAATCAACCCCTTCTGAATCATGAGATACTGTAGAATTCAAGCTCTATGTTGGGGACCAGAAGCCCAGTGGTGAGTGAGGAGGACACAAGGTGGGCAGAAGTTCCAGATGAATGTACTTCTCATTTTGGGTGAGATCTCATGTTTGGCAGAAGCTCCATGTTGGTTAGACGTTCCAGGTTGAGTGAGTTTCTATTTTGGGAGCGGTCCAGTGTTGGGTGAGAGCTCATGTTTGGCAGAAGCCGCACGCTGTACAGAATCTCGGTGCTGATCAAACGTCTCCACAGGTCTAAAATATCTCTAACCAAGTCGACAGAGCTGTTTCAAAGCAGTCTGGTCATTAATTTGAAATGCTTTTTCTTATATCTTGACAATATTTAATAATATTGCAATTAAATTTATACTTAAAAAAAAATAAGCTTATAAACATCACTCTAAGATCTCTCACCTGAAATCCTCCCTGTTCATCTATTTATATAAAACATTTTCTTATAAAGTGTTCTATGTAAATATGGATTTCTTTTCTTTCTTTTTTTTTTAAATCAACGCATGTCAGCTGACTTTTAGGAGCTGCTCATAGACCTCTGTTCCATCTGTGGGAAAGCAGGATGACCTTGAGGATCTAGTGGAAGGTCAAAGCTGTGACCTGATTTGATTAATACAGTGAGGACGATGTGTGAGAGGAGGAAGTCGAATCAAGCACTTGAAATAAAACTGAAATGAATTAAACATTGAGATAGTCATGAATTTAACAGGGAGCAGAGAAAGAAAGAGAGAGAGAGAGAGAGAGAGAGGAAAAATGTAAAAGATTAACGTAAAAAAGGTATTTTGTGTTTTATACAAAGCTGATTTTTTTTGTCTTATCAACTTCAAAAGAGAGAAAAAGGAGAGGCTATGAGAGGATGAGTGTTTATAGCTGTTATAATGTAAGTGACACGGAAATGGAGCTATAAATAGATAAGCAAGTAATTGCTGTGATATAAGAGGAATAAAACACTTCAGGACACTTAAGGTTAAAGTAACAGGAAAATAATCAACACCTTCCTTTGTCTTACTTTTTTCTGTCTTTCATTATCCTACTTATCTTGTTTTAATTCTCTCTCTCTCTCTCTCTCTCTCTCTCTCTCTGCCCTATCAGTCCTGATTCAGAGCTACAGTGAGGGGGTTAAATAAAAAGCTGTGCATGATTCCAGGTGATATTAGGAAGTGAAAATCAGGAGCTGAGCCCAGAGGAAATGCAGCGGAAGGTGAGAATGAGAATCAGACAGAGGTGTGAGGGTGCGGTGAGCGCCTGGCGCTGGATGGTGAAGAGTGTGTGAGGTGTGCGTGTGTGTGTGCTGTGAAATAAATAAGCTCTGCACCCAAACGGCAGTGGCTGAATAATGAGTGTGTGGGGCTTTAATTAGGATCTGAACCATGCAAGACGGAGTTACAGAGAGGTACAGAGAGAGAAAGTCGCGGAGGAGGAGAGAAGAGCAGCCGGTCATTACGCTCTCACTCTTTCCTTTTTTACTTTTTAATATTTGTGTCTTCTTCACATTGGGTTCCTTATGCTGATGGGGAAAAAAATCCAGACTCAGGCTTCGAACCCTTGTTGAGTGAGCGCGCTGGGTAGAATCCATCCGCTGGAGAGACTGTTAATTTAAACCCTGTGTTGGAAGAGGCTCTGTGTCTGTGGCTGACCCACATGGGACTGAATCCTTATGTTGGGAAGAGGTTCCATACTGGACAGACCCCAATATTGTGTAAAATCCCTGCCTTGGGCCCACAGCCTCATGATGGCCATGGACAGGGCTCTGTGTTAACCCTCTGCCAGAGGTTTGGTGACGCCTCATTTTGGCTAAAGTGAGTGAGGTCCTGTGTTGGGCATTTATATGGCTGAAGTCCCATTTTGGGCCGAAGACCTACATGGGGCTAAAGGTCTCATGCGGAATATAAACCCTGTATTGGGAAGTAACCATAATTCCAGTGGTGGAACATTTTATCTGAAGCCCCATATTAGACAGAAGCTCCATTGTTATGTGTTGGTTACCCATGCTACATGAGGTCGATATACAGTACTGTAAACAGGAAGAAACCAGAATCCCTGATTTGGCCCGAACATCATGTTGGGCAGGAGATCCGGCCCTGCTTGGGTAAATCCCCATGTTAGGAAAATCCTCCTACTTGGAGGGGTGCCATCAAAGCTTCAGGTCCTGCAGATGTTCAGCAGAAACTCTATTTTTGGCAATGCCTCATGTTGTACCCTGTGCTGGGCAGCATGATTATATTGGCCACAAGCCCCAAATTAGCTGAAGCCCCAAACTGGAATAAAAGCCCATGATAGGAGCCTTTGCTTAAGGTCTAGATGATTGAACCTCCCTGTTGGGCTGAAACCTTGTTCCCCAGTTGGCCAAAGCCTGCCCCTGGGCCTCTCCTCCCCTCCATAAGGGTGATACACAGAGCCTTTTGATTTTAAGGGAGTAAAAAATAAAGCCCACTGAAATCTGGCTATAACAGTTTCCATCCAAGGAATGTATTTTTACACGGTTGACGTCTTATATGAACACCAACACACATGATTGTATCCTCGCAGATGGTGATGGTCAGTTACACACACACAGACACGCATGTGTCCACCTTCACTGTGTGTCCTGGTTTAGTGTCACTGTGCATCTCTTATCTGTTCATCTCCACCACAATCTGTCTCAACCCTCCGCCAGCTCTCATATCCAAAACCTACAGCGCTTATTTTAAGCAATAAAACACTTGCATAAGAGACAGAGAGGACGCGGAGCTTTTGAGAAATACAACAAATAAATACATAAATAAATAAAAAACAGCTGAGGGTTTTAGATAAAATAATTTGTGTTCCTGTTTCACTGCCCGCACTAAATTGATCCTGTTGGTTAGTAATTTATAATTAATACAAACAAGGTAATTTAACATCATAAATACTTTTGCTGTGTTTATTTCAACATGAATATGGTTTTGTTTATGCCGAGTTACGACAGAGGCTTCGCTCAGCTAGTTAGCTAGCGATGATGCGTGAATGTGATGGCGGGAATACAGTGAATCTCTCTCTCTCTCTCTCTCTCTCTCTCTCTCTCTCTCTCTTTCTCTCTGCCTCTCATCTCTTGTAAATATTTCAATCTGTTATCCTGAAGATGTGATTCTGGCGGAGGAGGTTGGTTTGAATTTCCCCTAAAAGCTTTACATTATTAATTCATAAATCCGTTACAGTTAAATGAAACGCAGGAGAGTCGTCTGAAAGAAAGTGGCGAGAGGGAGAAGAAAACACTCCACCGTTGAAGATTAAAATTAGATCTAGGTGAGTTTTAGGTCCTGCTGAGTTCCATTCTGTCTCTAAATCCAAGACAGGGCTGACGGAGTTGCTGTGATTTTTTAGATATTTTTATTTTTTTTAAATAGAGATTAAACACCATCCTGCTATAGAATTGCGGGAACAAATAAGAGAAATGTATAGGAAGCCATATAAAGGGAGAGGCACAGAACCCAAATTATGATGAATATTTCACTTTATATACGAGTCAGAGAAGGTTAATGCTTATCATACGGCATTTATTTTAGGTGTTGCAATTTTCGATTTAATCACACTAATGTTTAATGTCTGATTTGTCTCAAGCAGCTATATTTCTTACAGATTGTAAAGTATTAAAAACTACTAAAAGTATTTAATATGTACTGTATAACACGTGGTGCTGATTTCATAGAAAGCAATTATCTTTTTTTTTCTTAGCTTTAGCTACTGCTCAACACTCCGGTCCAGTAGGGGGCGGTATTGCACCAACTGCCCATAAAAGCAAAAGTAGAAGATTCTTTCAAAACATGACAGGAATTCACCACTTTTAGAGAAATTAAAATGGAAAATTTACCTACAAAGCAGGAATTGATTCTGAATCTAAAACTGAAATTAATTGAATCAATCAACAAACAATTAAATTCCATAATCAATTAAATTTCACAGCTCTAGAGCCAAAGTGCAGCCAAGACAACGAGAGAAAGTTATAAAAAAGGTTAGAAGACTTTGCCTGAAATCTCTAACAGAATGTTTTACATTAAGTACATTATCACTGCAATTCTGGTACAAAGTCTTGACTGAACTGGCTTTTAAAATAGTTTTAAAAAATGTAAACTTTTATTTAACTCTTGATGTTACAATCGATGCTGCTTGTAATAACACGTTTCTAACACAGAGGGCCAAATCCTCAAATCATCATAACTTTGGACTGTTTAAATTCCGTGCAAGAAGTTCTTGCAAATAAATGATCTATTACAGCACAAAGCATGGTTAATTATGGGCTTTATAATAGATTCATGCATTTTCAATGGTTCATATTATATTAATTGATACTTAAAAAGTTAATTAAAGCACAAAACCTTAGGGTTTCTCGTCCAACCTGTTGGATGAATGAACACATTGTACTAATAGTAAAGAGATTTAATTATCGATATGTTAATGTTTTTATGTAAGGAGATGTTTATTATCATTTAGTGAAGGAGCCTCCAGTTCCAGGCCTCCCTTGCTTCCACAATATGTAATGAAACTGTAAAAAGATAATTAAAAAAAAGTACAACGATTCTGAGCTGTATTCGAGGACTGCAGGGAGTATCATCAAGCCAACCCAATGCTGATTATTTTCCTATAGCTGCACCACACACAGTGGTTTATTCATTACTTATCTATCATCTGACATGAAACGTCTGACAAAACCTCACCACAGAAACCTTAAAGCTTGAGCAAGACTTTCATCTGTTCAGCTCCATGAAATCACTCCAAATAAAAACGTCGGCCAAATGAATAGATGTAAACAGCGAGCGTCTGGAGGTGTCCATGCATCACAGATTCCAGGCTGTAGACACCAAACATTTGTAACCGGGTACAAAACATGAGACTTCTATTTTATAGTGTGTTCATTTTAGAAATAGATTTTAAAAGCTTAGATGTAATATGTACAGAATAATATTCATATAAATGCGTATGAGAAGGAGTGTCACGGCGGCACATCTCTCACAATATAGACACAATAATCAGTGAATAAGAGAAGACGCTGTGCAGTTTAACGTCAGAGCTTCGTTTTGACTCCAGTGTAGACAAAACAAGAACTGTGTCACTCTTGAATTATTTATAACACTCACTCCATCTGTTTTTCGCTCCTCCCAGTCTGCTTCGCTTTCCGCCTGTGTTTACCGTCAGCTCCAAATTTATTGGCACCCATGACTTGAACCATCAAATAAAAAATTGTCCAAGCACTAAAAAATATATATATATATATATATATATATAACTTCTTAATTGCAGATATGTTTTCCACACACCATTAACAGCAGCTTTGCCGTTCATATGAGAAGGGAACTGACTAACAGTGTTAGAGCAATGTTTTCAGAATAAATAACATTTTTAAATGTACTGGCATATTTTTAGACATTAAATAAACTATTTATGAAAGCTGATAAATCATCTTTCTTTTGTGTTGAAGGTGAATATTATGAAATGTGATTATAATTTTTTTATTTAACATTTTAAACTATGTAAAATAGTTTGTATTCATTCAGTATTGAATATGATGAGAAAAATACTTTTACCTTTTACTTTTTTTTTGCTATAAGACCTAACAGCTGTTTTACTTATAATACTGTGCAAAAGTCTTGAGCACATCCAAAAATATGGCATAACCAAAAGATGCTTTTGAAAACATTTCTGCATAAAAGAAACTTCTATACAGAGCAATAAAGAGTAATAAAATAAACAGTCAATATTTAGAGTAAAAACTCATTGCTTAAAATCCGTAAAATTTGTGCAGTTCTATAAGTAAAACAGTTGTTAGGTTTTACTGAGCTTGCTGGAGAATACGAGTTCTTCTGGTAACTTCATCACACTCGCACACCTTTCTATTTTTATGCAAATGCCAGGAGCGAACATTAGGCTTTTTGTTTCCATCTGAAAACTGGTCTGTCTTGTACTACTGTGTATATTTTTTCTTTACAGCCATGCATATATTCTCCTGTAATGTTATTTATTTTTAAGTTATATTTGGAAATACTGATTGATCTTGTGCATAATTATGCAGATATGATAAACATATATAACAAAATTGGTACAGCATATAATATGGTGCTTAAGACTTTTGCACTGTATATAATTTATCTGGTTTTAATTTTGCACAGAAACAAAATGAACCTGCTGTTAATTAATAAGAGTCAAACTGTTTCAGCAGATCAGATTACGGTCACTCTGCACACATCAGGACATTTTGAGCTTAACATGACCTGACTCCAGCGCTGCTCATACAGGTACACCGCCTTTCGATATTTGTTCTATAAATATCGGTACCCTGAGTAGGAGAGATGTACTGCCACGTGATAATTTAGCATTAAAGTCAGTAAGTGTGTTATGAGTGAGATAAGTGATGCACATAAAAGCCTGTGTTTTAAAGCTTTTGCTCACTTTGCTTTGGCAGACATGTCCGTATACACGCTAAAATACGATCGTTTCACAGAGCCGGAGGTGCTCCTGCATCGATCCTGAATTATTAATGCGTTTATTTATTTCGCCCAGAGCAGCAGAGTCAGCACAAACACACCGCGCTGGAGCTGTAAAAGCACCCAGGCTTTCAGGGGCGCAAATAAACACACACTGTGTTTACACACAAGTTAAGTGCGCTTAGCGAGGATTTGAGACTGAAATTGTGGACGTCAAATGCACCTCTGTCTCAGTTAAGCTCAATTAAAAGTGAGCATTTCTTGAGAGATACCCCAATGTATGTCGAGTGAGAAGGTCCGGTGTCGCTGAGATTCACGGTTTGGCTGTAAATCCCCTTAAAGTAAAGTAAAGAATACTATTTAAGCTCAGTTTTAAATACATAAATATGTAAGGGATAACTTCATATGGTTATATAAAATAAACCATGTCACAACTTGCCATGTCACATGACACAAAAATGTTTAGACAAACCCTCACAAAGCAAAAGTTGATCTGTTGTGGCCAGCTAAATGCGTCGCTTCTTTCGGTCATGTGATCAGTGAAGCGAAACTAAGGCTACTAATACAAGCCCTGTATTTTTACTTAAAATACAGTAGTTTAACGATGAGTAGTTTTGTACGTTTACTCAAGCAAACATGTAAATGAAGGACTTTTACTTTTACTTGAGTACTATTTGCCCCAGGAAATCTTTTTATTCAAGTACAGGATTTGCATATTTTACCCAATTCTGTTACACACATATGTTACTGCCAATGCAGTTACCCCAGCATTAATGGACTATAGGTATGCGTCAGTTAACATCTGTGAATGTTCTGTGAAATTGAACCTGTGTGATTTAAATATTGTGCTCCCTGCATTTCTCTTTATAATCCCCTGCCACTCTAATGCACTTATCCCAGCGTTTCTTTAGTGCTTGGATACGATCAAGGTAGAAAATTTTCTCAGTACTCCAGAGCCATGTACAGAATTCACGTCTAAACCGACGGCCTTCCAGGAACTCCTTTAATGACTTTTTTTAAACATGTGGAAATGGCTTGGAGCTGGGTCAGGACATGGCAATAACTCCCAGCCGAGTTCCTGTAATGTGCAAGTGGTGTTGGTGAATAAGTGTGTGTACAGTTCCCATCTCGTAACCCACTGATTTTCAAGGATCAAGGTTTTTCCACTCGCTAAATGTTTACAGGAACGACTGCGACTAAGAGTCTCATCACCGCACTGTGCCTGAAGTCTTCTGTAAATGGCAATCGCATTTACGCCTTCATTCAACAGAAATTACATCACAAGTTCACTTATTTATACAAAATTTTCCCCTGATAAAACCAAAAAGAGTTTTAGATAATATGTTGGCATTTGTGCTATGTAATACTCATAAAAAAACAAACCTCAAACCTACAAAAGGATATCTTATTTTGTTGTCAAGCTGTTTAAAGTAACAAATACATTACAATTAAATACACACACAGAAACACGTAGTGCAAATCGCTGTGCAAGTACAATGTTTGTGCTGCTATAAGACTCATTATTACAAGATATGTGAAGATTGAGACGGAGAGGAGGAGGAGGAGGAAGAGGAGGAGGAGGAGAATCTGTTCAGGAGTTTTACAGCTTGTGGGTAGAATCTGTTCATGAGTCTTGGGGATTCGGCTCAGATGCTGCAGACCGTCTTCCCTGAGGGTGAACAGTTCGCCTGATTGATGAGAGGAGACAGTCTAGGAGCCCCAGGCCGTCTTCATACACACCGCTATGTGTAGATGTTATTAATGTTACGGAGGCTGGTGCCTGTGACTCGCTGGGCATCTTTCACCACTCTGGAGTGTTTTCCCATCTGATGCAGTGCAGTTACTATACCTGAGTGCAATCCTGTGGGTTAGGATGGACTCAGTTATGCTTCTGTAGAATCACTGATCGCATCAACCTGCTTCCTGTTTGGACAAAAAAGTCCTCAGTGTTCCTTTTTAGCTACAAATGAGAAGTGTGAGGGTTTTGCAGATGGAAAACTGAGGAACTGGAAACCTGTTTCACCGACGTCTATACAGTAGGTTGGTGTGTACATTGTGTCCCCCTGAAGTCCATCACAATCTCTTCTGTTTACTGAAACTTAAGGCAAGGTTATTAACATTGTACCAAATTGCTGCAAGTTGATGTATGAGCTCAGAAACTCTAAGACAGATTGAGAACTGCAAAGCAAAGGAAAGGAGTTTGTCCTTTCCCCTCAGGGGAATTACAGTATTCAAAGCAGAGCTTAGGTTTATACACAAGAGCCTTACATAAGACTGTTTGTTCTCCAAATGTGTCAAAGGTGGGTGACGCGCCGACACGACAGCATCCTCACCGGAGCGCCTGCACTGATACGCATTCTGATGAAGGTCTGGAGTAAATGAAATGGAGGATTTTGTTTGCCCTGACCTGAATTGTTCAAAGCACTCCTTGGTGATGGAGGTTAGCGCGTCTTGATGATGGTTGTTAAAGCATGTGGCTGTATTCTTTAAACAAGTTGGAACAACAGTTTGGGCTGAAGAGGTGTTGCAAATGACAGCTCTGTATGCTGATGGGTGCACTCCTGAAGTACTCATCCTGGGCCGTGTAATCTCAGGTCCTGCAGCTTTCCCGGGGTTCTTCTTAAGAAGTGGTCTTCTCACGTTCGTTACTGCCGATGCGTTTGATGAGCCAAATCAGGTATAAAAGTCCTCTAAAGGATCTGAGAAGGAGTTGTCCTCAGTGTTGTAGTCCATTTTTTTGTCCATTGCTCTGTACAATTGTTGCAGGTTGTTTCTTTTGGAGTGTTCCTGCACGCTTTGTGTTTAAATATGATGGTATATATGAACTCTACACTGATTATTTTTATTATCCTGAATGTGGAAGCTACTTAAGCAGCTGCGTAACATGACTCTGAACACCAGGAACTTTCCCTGTGAAGATATTGATGTAATTAAGGCTAAATGTTCACTGGTTAAACTTGTGGAGTGTCTTTGAAAAAGTCAAAGTTACATCTTTGTTTCTTTGTCAAAATGTAGTTTGTTGTGTTCTGTGCCCGGGTAAGGGGGTGTGGCCTAAATTTTTATTAAAACAGAAGTCAAAACCAGAAACAAACCAAAGATGTAAAAACATGGAATATGGGATAAGACTAGAAACAGGGCAGGTTTCTCGCCGTCTCTCTTTTACATCACATGCTGTGGTTTTTTTTCACACATTTAAAGCAAATCAGTGAAATCTTTTTTTTTTTCAATCTTTTAATCTTCCTGTCTCGCACTGCATGACTTCACATTTTAATGGTTTTCAAAGGTGTTTACGAAAAACACACTCAGCTCAAGATTTCTAATTAAAAGTAGGCGTGGTCATGAATAATCAGCCAGAAATCTACAGATGCCGTGTGATATGAGACGCTGGGACGAGATGTTCGTTATATACAAACGTCTCAGGTGCACCTTTAATGAGCTTAAATCCTTTTCAGATCGTCTTTGTGCCCAGGCTTAGGCATGCATCTTACACACACACACACACACACACACACACACACACAAACCTCGGTTATTCACTTCTCACCTTTATTAGTTTTCTCTCCATATAAACAGGATGTGAAAAGAAAGAGTAGATATTTGTTAAGGTTTTCCTGCTCTGAAATGTTAGAAGGGACAGACAGCTAAATACTCGGTTTCTCCCGTCTCTTTTAAATATTTTATACTGTAGTCTGTAATTAGTTTGTTTTATTTAAACTAATCGCTAACATTAAGCAGCACACGGCATAGCATGTAACCCGTGATGTGTAGTTTGTCATGCAGGATGTTGGATCACACCTTGCAGATTGAACATCTCTGTGTAATTATTTTGCAAATCCAAAGAGCTCTGTGAGGTAATTGGAATTTTTTTTTTGCTGAGCGCCGGACTGGGAACAGATGGCGTTTCGTTCACGTCCTTCGCCGTTGTTTGAGAATAACGAGACTCATTTGCATATCTTGGCTCATCACATGGCTCACGCTGGTTGAAGAAATCAGTCTGATTTCATGATGACTCTGGCGTTTAGTTTCCTTGAACTGTCTCAGATGTTCTACAGGAGTCTTACATAAGGAACAGAGTTGCGTTTTCAGAATAGAATTAGCTAATAAACCAAATTTCATCACAAAATTAGCTTCTATAATCCGTGTGCTCTTTCACTGTGTCAGTATTACATATGGGCGGGGCCAGGGAGGGGCTTCGGGGTGGTGTAGCTAGACCAAGGATGACCACAGCACCCCTCTAGCACCCTTGATTCATGTTCACAAAAGAACGACTCTCTGATTCAGAATTTCATTCATTTCACAGGAATCATTTGGGGTATTATGAGGTCAGTGTTGGGAGTCGACTCACTAATTCAATTCAATTCAATTCAATTTTATTTGTATAGCGCTTTTAACAATTGGCATTGTCCCATTCAATTGTCTCAGGGAAGTGGACGTCCTTGATACCGGTTTTATGCTCTAAAATGCCCCCAGGCCCGGA